>PVJH01008480.1:0-85027 GCA_004026705.1 Nesogale talazaci | reverse complement strand
GGGGGGGGGGGGCGCGCAGGCATCACTGCCCTGTGGTGGTCATGGGAGCTACCCAGTCTTGCTCCTGGAGAGCTGCTGCTGGATCTGAACCACCAAACCCATGGGCCACAGTCCTGCACTCAACCACTACGCCACTGGGGCTCAGCCCCTGAGACCACAGTCTTAAAGCAAATGCCACTGTACATATTCTTGCCATAGATCATGAAAATATCTTTATATGCTATTTATTAGAAATAATTTTTCACATGGAGCTTTAGAGTATGTAAGAGATTTTTGTGTATGTTATGATTAAAGTCAAGTGTTTGCTTTTTTAAAAAATAAAATAGAGATAACTACTTGACCCACTGCTGTCTATTGAAAAGACTCTTTTCCCCATTGTTCTACAGTGATGTCTTGCTCCCAGAAACAAATACAAACAGAGATGAAAAACTTGTTATAAATCAAGTGTTTTATCTTTGCTTACATCTAATCTTTTATGTTTGATTGGTCTATGTCAGAGGTGCTCAATAGGTCAATCACAATCTCCTAGTCGATCACAAAGTTAGATCCTGTGGCATTAAAAAAATAGACATAGGCCTGTCATCAATCTTGTCACTTATTTGATTTACAGCGCAGCCAGTCAGATGCAGTCTTAAGTGTCAAACACATGAGTAGACAACTGCACTGAGTGCAGCAAAACTGACAAGGTAAATTAAATGCAAGAAAGGGTATTAAAATGAGTGGGGGGGGGTTTGGATCAAGTGGGAAGACAAAAACGTATAGTTTTCTTGTGGAATGGGAGATTTTGACACTACAAGCTAGCATTCAGGAGCAGTCCAGAGTTTATGAACAGTTCTAGAACTTACTTCCAGAGGGAAAGTACCCAAACATGAGAAAATGTGCTACCTCTTTGACTGCATTCTTCGGCTCTACTTATTTATGTGAGTCCGCCTTTTCGTACATAAAGATCATTAAGTCCAAATACTGTTCTACTACAACTGATGATCATTTGGAAGCATGCTTAAGGCTGGCTGTCGGCTACTGTCCAGACTATGCATCTCTGACCCATTCCATTCAGTACAAGTCATCAGTGTTAAGTCTGGTAATGACCAAAAATGCAAAGTTAATTGTGTTGTGTTGTGCAATATGGACTCATGCTGTTATGCAAGATACATATAAAGAATTCTCAGTGCACTTATAAATAAATGTAATAGATTAAAAATAAATATATGTTTTGTATTTTTGTAGCTGGTAAATTATTTTGACTTGATCATTTTATAAGTAGCTCGCATGCTCAGAAAATGTAAGCAACTCTGATGTACTTAATGTGGTGCCATTTTGGAACTGGAGAGGATTTAGCGTGAAGGGTGGAGCCTATGCTGTCAATTGGATCATAGCCAAGGAGATCTTGACTTTCTGAGAATTCTGGGAACTTCTGAATTTCTTTCTTGGAGGCTGGGGGAATCCTCTTGCCTCACTCCCTTGGAGACTCTTTACTGACAAGACACATGGCACTACGCTGAGACCCAGTTCCCTGGGAACTGAGGAAGCCACGGGAGACTCCTGCTAGGGCTGAGATGCTTACAATGTTCCTGGATCCAAAGACTTTCTACCTACTGGCCTGTGATCATTCTGCATTCAGCATCATTGCTTGTGTTTGTGAGTCTTAAGGGGACTTTATAGAGTGGTATCAGACAAGAGGCTAATCTCAGACCTATCGTCTTGGCCTGGACTGGGTTGGGATGCTTTCTTAACTATCCTTTTTATATAAAACTCTCTGTTATATCCCAGTCCCTATGAATTTGTTTCTCTAGTCTACGCAGACTAACGCAGTCTACTAAGGTTATGTATTTTTTAATTTATTGTAATTTGTTAGTCTTGATAATGTTATACTAATACCTTATTCTGAGTCAGTTGGATCTTCTTGGCCATTTGCATCTTCAGGTAAATTTTGTAACTATTTGGGTGACTATTGAAAAACATTCCACTATCGTTTTAATGTATAGTTCCACAATTACTAATGACGTAACTCATACTTTCATGGTTTTTGATTTTCTGGAAGTCTCTTTTCTGAAGTGCTAGTTCAAGGCAATCTACATTATTGGTAATGTTGATTCCGAATCTGACTCGTCAGTGTGCTTATCACTGTTTCTCTTTGAGAAAAGAATTCCTATAACCTAAAGATTTTGCTTGAATAAAAATTAATTTTTATTTTAACCATTCTGTTTTACTGATACCTTCTATCTTCTTTGCAGCTGTGGATTTCTTCAATCAGATTAACATGCTGTATGGGACCATTACAGATTTCTGTACAGAGGAGAGTTGCCCAGTGATGTCAGCTGGTCCAAAGTAAGGCCTGGTTTATGATCAATCCTCATTTTGACTCTGCTGGGTTTTAGATAAGAATGTTTCCAGCCTCCTTTGGTGACTTAACCAGTGGTGAATAGCTCACGCTAAATCCTTACCCGGGACTTCGGGGTCTTCCTTGCCTGTGTTGTCCTTCTTTTGTCTTTTTTCTGTTTGCTTATGGAACTTTGCTGGTGTATCCAAACTAGATGACTGAAAATCCCTTGCTGTTTTTTCCGTTACCTCAGACTCTTAAAATTTCCACATTTTCCTCTTAATTTTTCTTCTCTCCATCTCCCATCATCTAATATTTACAAAATGTATTTATATTTCAGGGCTCAGGTCAGATTCTGCCTTCTTTGTGAAGTCCTTAAAGTCTTTCTGATTTCCTCAGAATAGATGTGCTCTTTTTGTTCTTTAACTTTTTATCTTAGGATGATTATATTTCTTTGTTACATAATACTTTTAATAGCTGCATTATTTAACTTTTTTAAAAAAAAAATCCATTTTGTGTAAGAACAGTCCATGATATAACACCTGGTTGGCACTCAATGACAACCAATATTTATTGGTTGGATCTAGTAAATATTAAACATCATTGATATTATTATTACTTTTACTCATAATAACATAGCAGCTAACATTTATTTAGCCCTTGTTAAATGCAAGATATTTATAGACATTACATCTTTTGCAATTCTCATGTTACAGAAAAAGAAATAGAGCTATAGAAAGGTTAATTTGTCCAAAGTCTTACTGTCTAGAAACAGTCAATAGTGAAGTTGAGACCCAAGTCTATTTGATTTTAATGTCTGTACTCTTTATTGTCACACTATTATTTTCTTTATTATAAGCATATGAGTTAGTGTTTATAAGGAATAATGTAGAGATATTTTATTCTTAGTCCTGACTTTTAAAAAGGATGTTCTTCCTTCTGTTATTTATAAGAATGTGAGAACCAAATGCAAACTGTCCAAACATTACTAGTACATAGACGTATTATCATCCTAAGTAATCATCTTAGAAAGTTTTTCATTTATTCTACCAATACTTTCTTTGATCAGACTTTTTAGAGTAACTTTTAAATTGTCATGTCACAACCAGCTCACTAATGAGAAAAGGTAGCTTTATTTCTTCATCCCAAGAAACCCTTGCCGTTGAATTGATTCCAGCTTGTAGTGACCCCATAAAAGGAAGATTTCAGAGGTTCTTTACAAGAACGGTTAACCTGAACTTTCTACCATGGAGCCTCTGGTGGGTGTGAACCACTAACTTTGTAAGTTAGCAGTCCAACGTGCAACTTGACAGTGCTACCAGGGCTCCTCCTTCTTAGTCCTTAGCGTTTCACTTTGTTCAATATGTGGGCATATTAACCAAAATGCTACCTAGTTAGTCAGTTACTACTTAGTCCTTAGAATGACTCCACTTAAAGTTTGACATTTCTAAAGATTAGCTCTTATTAAAATGAATGATAGTTGCCATCATTAAAGATACTCCAATTAATGTGCTTTACACTTTCCTGTATACTATAAAAAAGTATTTAAATGATTTTGAATATCAGTGGAATTAATTCCTAGCTTTTGAGCTAATTTCTTTGAAAATAGCTGAAAAAGTAACTACAGAAAAGTTACCAGAATTATATGGAGAAAATCCCTCAATTGTTAGCATTTTGCCATAATTGTTTCATTACCCACTCTTTATATATATATATTGATTAACATACCAAGAAGCATTGATAAGCATTCAACCATTTCAAGATGTAATATCGGATCAAGAATCAGTGATTTAAAAAAAAGACATATTCTAGCAACTATGATTACTCTGAGTGGTTTTAATTAAAGCGTTACTCACAGTGGGGGGGGGGGGAATCGGTGGTATTGGAGGTCAGCGATAAAGAGGAAGAAGGTCAAGGTCATGGGTTGACACAGAGGTGTCACAGTGGTTGTGAGAACAGCACCAGAGCAGGCCATATTTTGGTCTGTTGTGCATAGTGTCCCTGTGAGCTGGAGTCAACCTGATGACACCTGACAGCAGCAACTGCCGGCTAAAGAGTTGTTGCCAGACAAAAGCTTCTTTTTAAGACAAAGCGAAGTGTCCTACTTTGATTTAAGCCTATTTCTTGTCTGGTCCACGTAGGGGACAGAGATCATGAATGAAAGGACTTAAAGGCATAACTAATCTTCACCTAAAACAGAAACACACCCAAGATCCTGTAGTATCACCACCTTTCCCTTTCAAATCCTGTTGTTTGCAAATTCGTTTATGCTCTTCCTCAGATGTTCCATATTCATTTATAAAGATACAGATCAAAAGCAGATACAGTATGTTAAAGAATCCTTTTCTAGCTTTTACATCAAGTTCCTGATGCTTTTAAAAGTATATATCAACGTTCACCATCTAAACCAAAACTCCCCTCCCTGCCAGAGTTGATGCCTCCTCATAATGACCCTGTCGGACAGGGTAGAACTGCCCCTGTGAGTTTCTCAGACTGGACCACTCTAGGAGAGGAGAGAGCCCATCTTTCTCCCGATTGTGAATGATAAGAAAGAGCAACAGAGTACACAGTCCTGTGAGTCATTCCTCAGTACGACTTTACAAGGAGCCTACTGCTACGCTATGAACAAGTGCTTCTCCTTAGCACGTTCCTGCATGTACTGGTAAGCGTGAGTGTGTGTTCAGATCAGTAATGGCAAGTAAAGTAAAGACTCTCAAGATGAAATAATAAGCAATATAGGAGTGAGGGAAGGAAAAGGGGGGACAATATGACTGTTCCTGGAAATAATGTATTTAAATCAGCCATGGTTTTTGATAACCGTAAGCACAAAGGTAAATATAGCCCACAAGACCTGAGAAACTTGCTTTCTTGGAAAATAGGTTCTATTTAGTTTACAAATGAATAACTAATCGTATAAATTGCAAAATGAAAAGGTCTGTTTCCACATATGATAAACACCAGTAATATCAGAAAGGACTAAAGATGCCACAAGAGGATGTTACTTTCAGATGCTCCCTTTTCCTCCGAGGAATCATCCCTCGTTCCTCTAAGGAAACAAGAGGGAGCAGAAACACATTCTATCTTGGAAGAAACTAGGAGACACTAGTGTCTGTGAGAAAACGCGAATAGGGCTTATCTTTGTACCTTTCTAGGATGACTTTCATTTCTCTTTAACACCCTTCCTGAGAACTGCCAGCTTATGTTTTATGCCCTCAGCTGGTATCTCTATACCCTTACAAGCTCTGGAAGTATTTGGTAGTAAATTTGAGTCCATGACATTCTATTTGAACACAATTTCTTCTATTCATTGGCATTATGCTCCTGGTGAATGTTTTTCACCGGCAGTTTTACTTCATTCATCAATTTTTTGTATAATTATTTATATAAATCTAATAGCTGTTACTGCTGACAAATCAGTAAATTCTTCCTGAATCAGCCATTTGGAGGCACCTGTAGGGGAAGATGCTGCCGTGGAACTGTGGATAAGCATTGAGCTGCTAACCATAAGCTTGGCAGCTCAAACCTACCCCCTGCTCTGGGGAAGAAAGATGAGGATTTCTGCTCCCATGAAGATTTGCAGCCTCTGAAACCCTATCTAGAGTTGTGGAAGTGGGAATTGACTCGATGGCAGTGGGTTTGTTTTCGTGGATTGGGCAAGGGGGTCAGTGTTCTAAATGGCAGTTTCCGCATTTCACAGGAACAGGATAGAGGTGTAATCTTAGATATTTCCCACAAAAATGTCAGCCAGTGATGAAGGGAAAAATCAGGAACTGGAGGTGAAGAAATGTGGAAGATTTCAATATGACCAGGTAATCAGGGTTAACATAACCAGCATTGTGTGTCTCCTGCTGGGCTTCATTGAGAAAGGCAGACTGTGGTTTACGTGTGTTCCTGCCGAGGATGCCTATCACGAGTGTGGCTACAGGGAAACAACCAAAGAGACTCTGAATGCAGATCAACCTGAAAAATGCAAAGCTGGGTCATGGTTCCCTTTTCTGCCAGGGTACCTCCAAGTTTGGTGATCTGCCAAGAGGGCTCACAGGACTCAACTATGATTTACTACATGAAAGGATACAAGACAAAATCAGCAAAGGGCAAAGCCCATGGGAGAAAATATAGTGGAAACTAGGGTTAAGGTTTTAAAGTTCTCTCCTAGTGGGTCGCTAGATTTTAACTGGAGGTCAGTCAAGGAAGCACCTCTGTCTGGAATCTTATCAAATTCCATGAACTTAATTGTATATGCCCACATAGTTTAGGAACCCTCCTAAAATCCCAGGGCTGAACATGGAAGCATGCTTTTCATGGTACAGTATTCAAGTCTACTGTTTTGACTCATCAACTCAACAGTCAATAAAGGGAAAAACTAAGGAACTATTCCAGGTTGAAGCTACCCGAAGACTTATGACAAATACCTACAATATGCAGCATTCTAGAAGAGAAAGAACTGAGACACTATTGAGGCAGCTCATAAAATGCGTAATGTGTGTATGTTCTTGAGGTAGTGATTTTCACAATCTATATACTTGTTACATTGGAGAGTCCTTTGTTTTTGAACATTACACAATGGAATATTTAGGAGGGATGGAACATCCCGTCTACAATTTGTTCAGGAGAGCCAGAAAAAAATTAATGTCCAACAGAATGAGGCACTGCCTGGTCTTGCACTATCTTCATAGATGTTGTTTGAACCCGTTGTTGGCAACTACTGTACAATCCATCTCACTGAGGGTCTTTCCTTGGTTTGGTGTCCTTCTGCCAAGACACGTGTCCTTTTCCAGGGATTGAGCTTTCCTAATAATACGTGCAAAGTATCTGAGACGAAGTCTTGGAAACATTCTGGTTGAGCTTCATCCAAGAGAGTTTTAATTATTATTATGGAATCTGTGGAACTTTCAAGTCTCTTCTTGGGATGTTCTCTAAATTCAAATGAAATATGCTATAGGTATCTTGGTTCTTGTGGACTTACATTAATTTTCTTAAGCTTTAACCTTAACTGCCATAGGGTTTTTTCTACAGAAAAGGCCCCATGATTTATTTGACTGATAAGTCTGAGCTTTTCTATTGTCACTTCCTGCCAATGTTGTCATTTTGATTTCCATGTGTTTCAACTGGTTAGTTACACACGTATAGCCAGGGTTTTTTTTGTTGAACGAAAGCATTTGCAATAAAAAATCATTGGTCTTGCAAACTTCTTTTGTGATCTCCCACTTTGTTTTGTTGCCAAGTCTATATTTTTCAGCTTATGATACATTTTCTTTGTTTCCAGCCTTTGTATTCCAATGACCTGTAATTATGAATACATTTCCATCGCACACCACTTGTATGTCAGCGTGTTGTACTGTGGTGACTTCTGTGTTGCTGGGATGAGGGAAGTTTGTTTACCGGTATTTCAGATACCATCAGAGTCACTCAAAGTGAATAGGTTTCATCAGAGCTTCCAGACTAAGAACAGACTACAAAGAAGGCTGTCCACTTTGGGGAAATTAGCTGCTGAAAATCTTATGGACAGCGTCCGCACATGTCAGATACCATGCTAGATGATGAGCCCCTCAGTTCAGAAGGCCCTTAAAACATGATTGAGGGAGAATGATCTTCTCAAAGTAGAGATGAATGTAATAATGTGAAAGAGTAAAGTTTCTAGGGCTTTCATTTGCTCATGGGCATGATTGAAAATGAGAAGAAGCAGCTTCAAAAATCTAATAATTAAAACATTGGGGGTAGAACCCAACACAAGATTGGATATATATATCGTTCACCCTCGGGGACGAATAACAGAAATGTGAGTGAAGTGAAACAATGGACAGTGTAAGATATGAAATAACAATACAAATATCAAGGGATACGAAGGTGAAAGGGAGAGGAAAAAAAGAAGGGCTGATACCAAAGGTTCAGATAGAAAGAAAATGCTTTGGAAATGTTGATGGCTCTTATTTACAAGTGTACTTAATACAACTGAATGATGAAATGTCATAAGATTTGTAAGAGCCCACCCAGTAAAATGATTAAATAAAAAAAAAATATGTTGTTGGTAATAGAAACCAAACTAGAGATTGCATGATAGAATTTTGCAGGACCAAGGATTTCTAATCTCAGATACCATTTTATCTCCAGATAGAGCACACAGAAATCGAGTTGACAATTTTTGTGGGAAGAAACTATGGAACTTATATTTAGCTAAATATAAGCAGCTAAAACCAGGGCAGAGTCTGACTATACAGCGGATGAACAATATGTAAGTTCAAGTTAAAGCTGAAGAAAATTTAAGCAAGTCCACAAGTCAAAAAATATGACCTTGAGTATATCCCTCCTGAATTTTGAAACCATACCAAGAATAGATTTCATGCATTGAACACAAATGGTAGAATCCCTAAACAAAAGATCATTAATAAGACAGGAAAGAAGGAAGCCAACAAAGTTGATGTCAGAGGAGACTCTGAAATTTGCGCTTACATTTTAGAGGAGCTAGGGCAAATGGAAGAAATATGAAGTCAAAATGCTGAATAAGAAATTTCAAAGGGCAACTGAAGAAGACAAGCCAAAATGTTATAATAAAATATACAAAGATCTAGAGTTAGAAACCACAACACTTAGCATTACTTTAACCTAAAAAAACTGAAAAAAGTATAAAAGCCTCGAGTGACAATATTGAAAGAGTGTATAGGCAAAATATTTAATGATGCAGGAAGTATCAAAGAAGATGGAAAGACTCTGCAGAGGCACTGCATCAAAAATAACTCATCCACACTCCATCATTTCAGGAAGTAACATGAGTAAGAATCAGAGTCACTAAACAAGTTCAGGCTGCACTGAAAACATTAACCTAAACACACGGCTCCAGGAATTGAAGGAATAGCAACTAAAATGTTTCACCATCTATGCTATGAAATTTAGATGACAGCTACATAGTCACCTGATTGGAAGAGACCCATATTATATCCACCCACCCCACCCCCCCCAAAAGTGACCCAACACAATGGTCTGATTAAAGAATATTATCTTTTTTATTAAATACTTTTATTGGGGGCTCTTAAATCTCATATCATAATCCATACCTTCATCTAGCATATTTGCACATATGTGCCATCATCATTTTCAAAGCATTCTCTTCCCACTTGAACCCCCGATATCAGCTCCCCATTTATTCCCTCTCCCTCCCTCACCCTTCCTCCCTCATGAATCCTTGATAAGTAATAGATTATTATTTTTACATCTTACATCATCCTCTGTCTCCCTTCACCCACTTCCCTGTTGTTGGTCTCCCTGGGAGGGGTTATATATCCATCCTAGTGATTGATTCCTCTTTCTCCCCCCACCCTGGCCTATTCCTCTGGGTATATCTGCTTCCATTGTTGGCCTTGAGTGGATTGTCTATCCTGGATTGCCTGTGTTGCAGGCTCTTCTTTGTAGCAGCATGCATGTTCTCATTTAATCTGATTTGTAAGGTAGAATTAAGGTCATGATAGTGGGGCGAAGGAAGCACCAAAGAATCAGAAGAAAGTTGTGTGCTTCATAGGTGCTGATGAGCCCTGACTGGCTCATCAAGAATACTATCATTAGCATCACATGCAAGCAAAAGTTTACTGTGTATCATTGAACAACAGTTTTATCAGTAGATGGACAGGAGCTTCCAGAGGCTCAGGCAGGCCAGATTGAGAAGAGGGGTGGAACAAAGGATATTGTTTCTTGTTTCATTTTTGAAGCATTTTGGCTAAAATCAGAACAACTAGAAAGCTGTTTACTTCTTTATATTAAGTACAAAGACATTGGACTGTGGATCATGGCAAATTATGGCTAGCCTCAAGAAGAATGGGAATTCCAAAACACTTCATTTGCTCACGTGAAACTTGTACATGGCTCAAAAGACAATTGTGTGAACAGAGCAAGGACCTGAATAGTGTAAAATCAGGAGAGGTGTGAATCCAAGTTGTATCCTCACATCATACTGACTCATTCTGTGTACTGAGCAAATAATAGAAAAAGCCTGAACACATGGAGAAGAATGTGACCTCAGAGTTGGAGGAAGGCTCATGAACAACCTGGGATAAGCTGATGACACATTTTTGTTTGCTGAAAGGGAGGAGAACTTGAAGCATTTGCTGATGAAGATCAAGGATTTCTGCCTTCAGTATGGATTATAATTCAATGTGAAGACCACCAAAATTTTCACAACTGAACTAATAGGTAACATCTTGATAAATGGGGAAAAGTTTGAAGTTGTGGAGGCTTTTGTCTTGCTTGGATCCACAATCACTTCCCCTGGAAGCATCAGTCAAAAGATCAGATCTACCACATAAGACCTCTTTAAAGTGTTGAAAAGCCAGGATGTTACTTTGAAGACTAAGGTATGCCTCACCCGTGCCATTTTTTGGGAAATCCATGGTATTTTCAGTTGCTTCATATACATGTGAAAGTTGAGCATTTAATAAGGAAGACCAAACAAAAATCCATGCTTTTGAATGATGGTGCTGGTGAAGAATATTGTCGATATCATGGACTGTCAGAAGAATAAACAAATCTGTCTTGAAAGAAGTACAGCCAGAGTGCTCCTTACAGGCAAGGAAGACGAGACTTAGACTTGTCTCAAGTTCTGCTAGTCTGGGTAGACTAGGGAAACAAATCCAGAGACACTTACATGTGTGTAGGACAGAGCTGTATATCAAAGAGCAGTTTTCTATTGAGAAAGCATCTCAACCCAGTTCAAATCAAGTCCATAAATCCGATACTATCCCATGTCCAATATCAAATCTATCAATTCCCCTTCAGACTCAATCGATGCCTGCAATTACTCCAAATGCAGGAAGATGACAGGCCAGCGGGTGGAAATTCTTGAGGATCCAGTGGCAGTGGAAGCATCTCAGCGCAGGCATGGGTCTCCATGTGGCTCCTCCAGCTAAGGGTTCTAGTGCAGCTCCATGTGTCTTGTCAACAGGAATGTCTCACAGGGAAGAGCATGTGTCTGGCCTTCAGTGAGCTATTTTCCTCTCACGCCTCCAAATTAGGTTATTAAGCTATGACCTGATGGATAGCTAGTCTTCATCCCTATAAGCTATTTAACAACTTGTCACCAGATTTTGTAACTACCACACAAGTACTTTGGTCACGTTATCTGAAGAGATCAGTCCCTGGAGGACATCATGGAGATGGCTTGCCTGTGTGGCTGCAATAATAGTCATAATAACAGTTGGAATTATTATGGAGCAGGTAGTGTGTCATTCTGTTGAACATATGACCACTAGGAATTGGAACTGACTCAAGGGCGTTTTCCAACAAGAATCTCTTGATTGCAAAGTTCATCAATTTGAGATTGAAGAAGGTAGAATTCTTCACATTCTGCATCACTTGCTCTTGTGGTTGTTGTGTAAATTTGTATAGTTTAGTAACTGGAGTTCCTTGACACATAAATTGATATAACCCTATTACAGATAGTGTTGTACTTCATTAGAGCTCTTGAAATGTTTTTGATGATGAATACAATACCATTCCTCTTGAGTTTGTCATTCTTAGCATAGTAAATCATATCTGATTCACTGTGCCCCAAACAAGGTAATTTCAGCTCTTTATCCTTACCATTTTATTTTTAACTTCTAATATTCCTGCAGTCACACTTCATATAACTCCATGTTCACTTATTAGTGCATATTTGAGCTATTCTCATTTGAGTCAGGCTGTCCACGTCATTAGTGTCAACTGTACTTTGAGGAGGCAACTCGTTCCCAGTCATATTTTTAGTGTCTTCCAACTTGAGGGGTTCCTCTTTTGCTGCTGTATCTGATGGTCTTCCACTGTTATTCATAAGGTCTACAGTGACTAATTTTTCAGAAATGACCAGCTTCTATCATAGTTTTTTCTTATTCTGGTAGTTCTGTTCAAATTCATATGCTAGGATGGACCCTGCTGATGTTTGACATGGACCAGTAGTCTAGTTTCTAGCATCCCCGCAACACACAAGTGATTTCCCACAAAATGACCAGCTGGTAGATAATGTTTGAGTTTCTTGGTTAATGTAGTTAAATCTTGTGCTAGTCTCTTCATTCATCTTACTTTGGTTCTTTGTCTTCGGTATACTTAACATTTAAAGCCCCAAGTTAAAAAAGAATACTACAGGGCTGAGCCCCAGTGGCGTAGTGGTTGTGCGCGGGACTGCGGCCCACTGGGATGGAGGTTCAATTCCAGCAGTGGGGCTGGGCTCCTACTCCCACCACCGGAGAGCAGTGATGCCCAAAAAACAAGAAAAAAGAATACTACATAAGGATAATTTTCAAGGGGGAAAAAACGCTAAAACAGTCATAAAGCTCAAATATCAGCATAGTACCAGATGGAACTTTTGTGGCACTTTATGATTCTAAATGGTAGAAAGCTAAGTATAAAAATTAAGGCATGGAGAAGAGCATCAAAACAGCAAAAAAACCCCAAGTATGTGAGTATCTGCTTAGTCTGGATCATGATAAATTTAAAATAACCCACTGGCATTTCAAAATTTATCTCTGTTTGGAAGAGAAGGCGACTATTAAAGTGTCTATTTAAACACTCATGTACATATAGAAATGCAGTAGAAAAATATAAGATATATTCTATATGTAGACGAATGCTAATATTCTGTATAATTTGTGTCTTTTTATTGCAGGTATGAGTATCACTGGGCAGATGGTACAAACATCAAGAAGCCTATTAAGTGCTCTGCACCAAAGTATATTGACTACTTGATGACTTGGGTTCAGGACCAGTTGGATGATGAGACATTATTTCCATCAAAAATTGGTATAATTTTGTTTAACTGTTATTCATTTTGCTTTGTCTCATTTCACATGTGTCTCGTATTGTTCCCCTCGAGTTCACCTTTCTACTTCCAGTGCAATCTTTCCATAGGGCTCTTTGTATGTCATTGCAGTTCCAAAGGTTCCTTTTCCCAAAGGTAACGTAAACAAGCTATCCTTTGGGAAGTGGAAGTGCCTACATTTCATATACTCCATAACTTACCCATAATTCTGACTCCTCGTTAGCCTATATAGAGCTTCAGAAGCTATAAATCTTTTGGGGAGCGGATATCCTTATATTTCTCCTGAAGAGCAGTTGGTGGGTTTGAACTGCCAACTTTGTGTTTAGTAGTCCAACACTTACCTCAACCCCACGGCACCACCAGGGCTTACCTATTTAATACAGCATTTTTAAGTACATGCTTGTTAAAAGTTAGATTTAGTAGAAAATAATGATCTCCTGATTTAAGCCAATATTTTGTTAAATTTTCTGATGATGTTTCCAATTAAAATACCACTGATGGGCTGAGCCCTGGTGGTGTAGTGATTGTGCATGGGACTGCGGCCCACTGGGTTGGAGGTTCAATTCCGGCTCCATAGGAGCAAAGGCTGGGCCTCCTACTCCCATCACCAGAGGGCAGTGATGCCCCGCCCCTCCAAAATTAAAAAAAAAAACCCACTGATTGCATGATTAGTATCAAAGAAATATGAAATATTCTTTGATATTTGATTCTTTTAAATATTAAAAAGTATTGTGACCATCAAGTGAAAAAGAATAACTATATATCCGTACTGTTGAAGTTCTTTCTGGAGTTCTGTGTAGAAAGAGGTATAGAGGGGTTACTCTGTAACCCCTCTGGTTACTAAAGGAGAAGAGATGCCTCATGTCCACCATGCTGGTATGCATGTTGTTTTGGTCGTTGGCCTTGCACCCAAATGGTCCTTTGACTTCTGGTCTGCTTCAGCAAGTGTTGCCAAGTGCTCCTTCAGCATCTGTAAATGCTTAATGGGCACTTCACTCTGATGCAGCGCAGCCAATCAGGTTTACCTGTTCTGTGGGCCAGAAATCGCCTCGTTCCAGCACAGAGTCTCCGAATAGCAACTCTGTCTTAGGGTCTGAGAGATGAGATCTCTGGCCTCAGTTGACTGTGTTACCTTTCCCACTTTCTACAGAGCTCTTGCATGCCCTCTGTTGGTGACTTTTCTTTCTTGATGGTCTCACAGGCTTTCCTTCTTGCTTCAAAAATGGTTCTCTCCTATACATCGTAATGATGAAACTGACCAGTGAGTTCCCTCTGTGTTTTGGCACTGGCAGGGTCTCATCCAATCATTTGGTTGTAGTCACATGGGTAGAAGAACCATATTAAGCAGTTAACTACATCTCAATCGTACAAAACATTTGCCAACTCAACTTGTCGCAGTTGTACAACTTAGGAACACCATTAGCATCAACAGAAACTTGATTTTCCATAACCAATAACTACCTCTCTTTCCTTCTCGTCCTGATCCCTGTAACTACTTGTAAACCTCAGTCTGTATGCATTTATACTTTGATGTCCTTGTTTATAAATGATTTCATACAATATTTGTCCTTTTGTGATTAACTTATTTTACTTAACATAATGTCTTCAAACTTGGTAATGGAGAATATTTAAGAGTCCCTCTCTGGTCTTCAGCTTCTCAACCATGTGGTCCCTTGGCCTCAGCCTCGATCAGCCAGGAATCCAGCCTGCTGTGTCTCATCGTAGTCTTGGCACCACTACTCTGTTCTTTTTTTTTTTTTGGCATCACCGCTCTCCGGTGGTGGGAGTAGGAGGCCCAACCCCACTGCTGGAATTGAACCTCCATCCCAGTGGGCCGCAGTCCCGTGCACAACCACTACACCCCCGGGGCTCAGCCCCCTACTCTGTTCTACTTCACGGTTTTCTTTCTTCTACCTGTGGTTTTGACCTGCTCCTTCGCTCTGTCCTATTGTCTCCGCGTCACCTCCTCTAGTGCTTCTGGTTCCAACTCCAGTTTCTGCATTAGACATCTCAAATGTGCCCCATTGGTGGTTCTGCTTCCCTCATGGTCCTGGGGGATTCCTTGTTTCTGTTTCTGAGTTGGCTTATTCTATTGGCCAGGGAAGTGGCAACTGAAACTGACTCATCCCTTCTGTTGGTGTTTACACACCCCCTCCATTTACATCCACCCATCTAGTCATTCCTTAGGTGCTACAGATAGGTAAGAAGAGCTATATAAAGCAATTTTACTTCACCACACTGTCCCAAGGTCCATACCAGATTATCATACTTAACAAAGATTTCTAATTGTGTACATTTTTAATGCCATTTCTTTTTCATACAAAATGTATTATGACCATTAAAGTAATCTTCTCTATAATTTAAACAAGAAGATCATCAGTATATTTAGGAGAGTAATAAAAGGATATAATGAACACTAGTATACAGATAATAATATCTGCTACATTCTCTTTCTTATTCAATGAGAAGGACTATGTAGTTTATACCCAATCTTAAATTTCATTGGCAGTAAAGAGGGGAGTTTGAATTTATGACCCTGAGTGAATCTTACATATTCTGAAATTATGCCATTTGGGAAGAAAGAAGATTTGAGGGATTGGTCCCCTTTAAAATGTGCTTTAAGAGCACATTTTTCTTTGTTTTCTTTTTCTTTTTTTTTTTGGGGGGGGGGCATTACTGCTCTCTGGTGGTGGGAGTAGGAGGCCCAGCCCCACTGCTGGAATTGAACCTCCATCCCAGTGGGCTGCAGTCCCATGTACAACCACTACGCCACCGGGGCTCAGCCCAAGAGCACATTTTTCAAGAAGAAATAGTTTGCCTGTAGAGTTCATGTGTTTTTACATTGTTATATTTCTTACAACTCCGTTTTCTGCTGTTTCCTTTGAGTAATTAAAATTTTGTTCATTTACTCATTTTTAAAAGTGTGACTTGTTTTATATGTTTAGTGTTTCAAAGAAGGGTATGACAGAGGAGTCATCAATATGTAATTGTTGTATTATGGCCATTTCAACAGATTTATTAAATGTTTTAATCATTTTGGAGCCTTGATTATAAAAGAACTTGTTTTAGGACTGAATGACAGAAACTTCATAGTGATTTTGCATGAATGCCCACACGTTTATCTTCCATCATTTGTACATTTTAAACTTTTAAAAAAATAAATTAGTCTCAATTTCAGGCTTACATGCAATTTGTAAGGATGCTCAAAGAATTTCTTTATATCCATCATCTAGATCAACAGTTCTCAACCTGTGGGCGGTGACCTTGTTGGGGGTCAAACAACCTTTTCACAGGGTAACCTGATTCTCAACAGTAGGAAAATTACAGTTCTGAAGTAGCAACGAAAATAATTTTATGGTTGGCGGGGGAGGGGGGGGACTCACCACACATGAGGACCAGTATGAAATGGTTGTGACATTAAGAACCACTGATCTAGATTGTTACCTTCAAAATATTTTACCATATTTGCTTGACCTTTTCTCTCATATATACTCCCTTAGGCACATAGATACACTCCTAGTTTTTCACATCCTTATATTTTTTAAAGCAAAAGAAAATCTTTGGTTTTCATCTTATAATTCAGTTGAAATATCTCTGGCTTTCTCTAGTCTGAATATGGATACTTTAGTCTTACTTGATCTTTCATAGCATTGACATTTTTGAAAAGCTTAGGTCCATTATGTTGTAGAATGTCTTTTCATTAGTTTAGTTTTTTCTTTGTTTTTAACATGAGAGCAGGCTGTGTGGTGACTCTGAGCCCAGTAATACTAATTGGAGTCCCTGCATGATACAAGTGATTAACATGGTCAACTACTAACCAACACCTTCTACTAAAAGGTTGGGCAAGACCAAATAACCATTTCGATGTGAACTAGGAGGATCAGAATGGAGACCCAAAGTCTGTCAGTAGATAAATGGACATCCCCTCACAGCAGAGTCACAAGGACGGCTTGAGTCTGCCAGGGTACCATATAGCACCGACGAAACACACAACATTCCTATGCTTTAATGCTTCCTCACGCCCCCTCACCCCCTATCCTGACCCCAGTTCTACCTTACAAATCCGGCTAGACCAGAGCACACTGGTACAGATCAGAGCTCTTGACACACTGAATCCAGGACAGATAAACCCCTCAGGAACAATAATAGGAGTAGCAATACCATGAGAAAAAGGGGAAACGATAGCAATGATTGAAGTACTGCACACCCTGCCCCCAGGGGCGGGGACGGGGAGAGCAATAGAAATGTGGGTGAAGGGAGACATTGCATGGTGTAAGATATGAAAATAAAAATAATTTATAAATTATCAAGAATTCATGAGGGTGGGGGAGGGAGAGTGAAAAGAGGAGATAATACCAAGGGCTCAAATAGAAAATGCTTTGGAAATGATAATGGCAACATATGTACAACTGTGTTTGATACAGTTGATGTATGGATTGTTAAAAGAATTACAAGAGCCCCCAATAAATGATTTAATAAAAATAAATTTTCCAAGTCCACCCAGCCATGCCTCAGGTTTCTACTTTTAGAAACCAGCTGCTAAGCACTCAATGGAGTATGTATAGTAGCTCTTCTCACCTTCCATCAGGACTCACTGGTCAATGGATTGGCCTGATGGCAAAGGGAATACAAAGTGTTGGTATTGGACTTGTGTTTTGCTAGTCTGTGTAAACTTATCCATCTTAACAAAAGCACTAAGATTTTTCAGTTTTCTAGTACTATAAATGTGCTCTAATGGAAAAAATTGCACTCGTTTGGAGACAGCAGTTAATTTCAGGGCAAATGTAGATCTGGAGTAGTAGTGGAATAATTTCCATGGTATAAATATGAAAATACATTACAAACATTTTAAATAGAACTGAATGTGATTAACATGCTATTTTGTGTAGCAAATATTTGCATTCCACTTTGATGTTGAGAAACCCGAGGGTCTGAACTTGAGTTGTACTTTTAGCTGGGTGTTCAGCTGCTAATCACAGTTTTTTAAAAGTTCAGAGGCTCTGGCAGCATGGTAGACTAGCATTAATCTGCTAACCACAAGATCAGTGGTTCAAGCACACCCGCCACTCCTTGGGAGAAATTTGAGGCTGTATCACCCTATAAAGCTTTTAATAGTTCTCAGGAACACAGAGACGGTCTTCTGTTCTTGAGGGTTGCTGTGAATTGGATTTTTTAAAACTTTTCTTGGGGGGGGGGGGGAGTATCACAGCCCTCTGGTGGGAGTGGGAGGCCCAGCCTTGTTCCTAGAGAGCTGCTGCTGGATTTGAACCACCAAGCCAGTGGGCCACAGACTAAATGGCTGTGAGTTTGTTTTTTTAGGAAAGCAGTGGTTTATATTTGAAACAAGTTATTGTTGTGTGCTGTCAAACCATTGCTGACTCTGTGATACTTTGTATGATGGAACAAATCGCTGCACCAGCGTCACGGGTTGTTTCAGCCCATTGTGCAGCCACCGTGTCATTCTGTCTTGAGGTTGAGGCTCTTCCCATTTTAGCCTACCCTCTTTACCAAGCATGATATCCTTCCCTAGGGACTGTCCCTCCTGATGACATGTCTCAAGTATGTGAGTAAAGTCTAGGCATCGTCACTTTTGTTTTGTTTTCGTTTTTGTGTTTTGGGCATCACTGCCCTCTGGTGGTGGGAGTAGGAGGCCCGGCCTTTGCTCCTGTGGAACCACTGCTGAAATCGAACCTCCATCCCAGTGGGCTGCAGTCCCGCACACAACCATTACGCCACCAGGGCTCAGCCCCAAGGCATCTTCACTTTTAAGAAGCATTCAGGCTGTCCTTCTAAGAAGCATCAAGGGCTACAATGAAGACTAGTTCTTAGTCCATTGAAACTTGGGTTCATGATATGCTGAGGACTTCTAAAAGGTATAGTGGGCATAGAGAGATGTGATTTCAAAAATACGTTCTTTTTTCATCCTTGTCTTTGTCATTTATGTTGCTATTTGCTGACAAATGCATATTACTGCCATCTCTTTTTATTAATAAAGAGTTTCTTTTTTAAAATCTATTTCCTAGGTGTCCCCTTTCCGAAGAATTTTATGTCTGTGGCAAAAACTATACTCAAACGCCTGTTTAGGGTATATGCTCACATATATCATCAGCATTTTGAACCTGTGATCCAACTTCAGGAGGAAGCGCATCTCAATACATCTTTCAAGCACTTTATTTTTTTTGTCCAGGTGAGTTGGATTTGGAGGTCTTCAGAGCTTAATGTAAACATTTGCCTACAGAATTCGCTTTTAACAATTGTTTTGACATATAATTAAAGTGCTATATAATTCAGTAGTTTAAATATAGAAAATGGAGTTGTGTGCAATCATCCCCATCATCAGTTTTAGAAAAATTTCTATATTCTTTTTTTTGGTTTGTTTGTTTTGTTTTTGGGCATCACTGCTCTCGGTGGTGGGAGTAGGAGGCCCAGCCCCACTGCTGGAATTGAACCTCTGTCCCGGTGGGCTGTAGTCCCGCGCACAACCACTACGCCACCAGGGCTCAGCCCCATTTCTATATTCTTGTGCCCATCCATTAACTCTCATTACTTCCAATCTCTTCTGCCATAATTCTAAGATACTCTTAGTGCAGTAGCTATGTCTAGTGATTTCCCGATCCTGGATTTCATGTTTTAAACATCATACTAAAAGAAGCAGTGATGACAAAAAAATAAAACAGAAAAATTTTAATTAAAAAAAAAGCAGAAGATAATTGGAACCATAACAATTGAAAAGTTGGTCAAAAGCAAAAACAAAAAATATTTTAAATGTTAGCCTAACTGCATCTGCAGTAGCTCATTTTCAAATGCACTCTGTGTGAGGGTAGGATTAGTCACACACCTGGTCAATGATCCCAGGGATTTCAATGGAGGCTGAAGGTGGGAGGGGACTCTGTGAATGGATTTTCAGCACTTACTGTTATCCATAGCCTCCTGTGATCTTAGATTTTATTTTGTACAATCCTGGAATCACATGAGCTGGAGTGTTTTCTTCTGTACAGACTTAGCTGACACCTCAAATAACTGCTTGCTTGAAGACTATCCTTTAGGATCATATATAGGTTGGGTTTTTTTTTAGTCATTTATTGGGGACTCGTACAACTCATCACAATCCACCCATCCATTGTGTCAAGCACATTTGTACATTTGTTGCCATCATCATTCTCATAACATCTTTCTACTTGAGTCTTTGACATAGATACTTACTCTTTCTGATAGCCGACCACCATCTGATTTCTTTACTGCACTTTGTGCTCCTATCTTTAATAATAGCTTCATAAGGGCATATGTTGAACAGAGGTTACTCTATAAGAATTAATTGTATTTAGATCATGTCACTGAATTTTAAGGTGAATAATACATCTGTACTGTCAGGGTAGAATTTGCCCTAATTCTATCTCATTTACATCCTCTTCTAAATTTACCATGAGTAAGACTTTGTTTTTTGTTTTCTAATTGCATGTATCTCCAACAATGTGGCATGTAATTCTAAGATGAACCTGAGAGGTCTTACTTTGGATTTGCTTCAGTTCACAGGCCATAATGAAAGGGCTGAATAAGGAACCTAGCTAGTAGCATGGAGTTTTAACTTTGTAGCTATCTTCTAACTCCTTCTATCCCCCTAAAATAGGGTATAGTAATTATTACAGTATAGTATAACATAACATAGTCTTGATCTTTTTTTAGTTGACTGATCTGGAAATGAATTTTGAATATCAACCCTCTTAGGGCACCTTTAAAAAATATCATTCTAGGCTGAGCCCTGGTGGCGTAGTGGTTGTGTGCAAGACTGCAGCCCACTGGGTTGGCGGTTCAAATCCAGCAACAGCTCTCTAGGAGCAAGGCTGGGCCTTCTACTCCCACCAGGGCATTCATGCCACACACACACACACACACACACACACACACACATATAATTCTAGAGTTTATACACACATGTATATGTATGTGTGTGTGTGTGTGTGTGTGTGTGTGTGTGTGTGTGTGTGTATATATATATATATATATATATATATATATATATATAATTCTAGAGTTTTTTTGCAGGTAGGTGCTACCCCTTATGTCATTTGGTGTCAGGTATGTGAGTCCAGGTTAACTAGAGAAACAAATCCAGAGACACTCATGTGTAATAGAGAACTTTATATCAATGGGTAATTGTATATTAAGAAAACATCCCAGCCCAGTCCAGATCAAGTACTTAATCCCAATACTAGCCCATATGCCCAATACTAGTCTAAATTCCTCTAAAGACTAATAAAACACATGCAATGATGGCGAATGCTGGAACATCACAGGCCAGTGGGTGGAAATACTTGTGGATCCAGTGGCAGTGGAAGCATCTCAGCACTGGCAGGAGCCCCTGACTGTGGCTCTTCCAACTCCAGGGCTCTGAGTCCATCAGCATAGCTTCATGTGGTTTGTTAACAGAAATGTGTAGCAGAGAGTCTGAGTGTTCTCCCTTCAAGGTGGAAGACAGGAGTTCCCAGAATTCTCAGGAAAAGCTCATGCCTACACAGAGGCATTATTGGCTATGACCAGATTGATAGGCTAGTTGATGGTAGGTTGTGTAACTGCCACACAAGGAAACAAGTGTCCAAAGCAGTATTCTAGAGCCTATTAATCTTTGATATGACTTCCTACTTGAACTCTTAACTTCACCTGTTTGGTTTCGTCATCATTAAATTGACCTTAGAGACTAAGAGGGGCTATAATATTAGAGAAACAGCAAGTAGAGATGAAAAAGAGCTGGAAGGCTGAGCCCCGGTGGCGTAAGTGGTTGAGTGCGGGACTCCAGCCCATTGGCTTGGCGGTTCAAATCCAGTGGCTGCTCTCAGGAGCAGCACTGGGTAGCTCCCACAACCACCAGAGAGCAGTGATTGCCAAAACCCCCCCCCCCCCCCAAAAAAAAAAAAACCCAAACAAACCAAAAAAAGAGCTGGAAATGAATGAGCTAACTTGCATTCATTCATTCATACATCCAGGCAGTCAGTCACTGCCTAGTTGACTATATTTAAGTGATCCCCAGATTGTTCCCTTTTAAATAGCCTAATGGTGAGAGCAAGAACAGCAGAAGCAACTATACTGATGAGTGTTGCCTTTGTGTCAAACATTATGTGAATTGGTTTACATACAATGTCACCTTTCTCGCAATTTTCTAAAGTGGAGAGATGTATATGAGTTCTACAGGTGAAAAAACAACAGGAGGAACTAAGTAATTCCCTTAAAATCAAACAAGTACAAAAACAAATCAAACCTCTGTTTATTTAATTCATAAGCTAGTAGACTTACAAGTGTTAATAGACATCTGCTGTGGACCAAGGTGCAAATAATGTCTTGCTATCTTTTTCACCTATCATGCATAGGAATTCAACCTTATTGATAGAAGAGAACTTGCACCACTCCAAGAACTGATTGAAAAACTCACCTCAAAGGACAGATAGAAGGACGCTGAGCTGTGCAAATTGTTCCTCAAATGGAGCTGTGTGGAATATACTGGGGTTTTGTTATATTTTGTTGTTTTTTATCTGGGCTCTTTTGGCATTTTATTTCAAGGGCTTGTTTGAGTTCTTCTTCCTTTATTCTGAATTATTGAAATCATATTCTGTCGCTAGAGGCAGCCAAGAACCAATGATAGGGGTACATTTTTTCTTAGTGGTATAATACCTTTTGGACTTAGTTTTGTTTGCCTGAGGAGTTTTCTCTGATACCGTGTGTTGAAAGAAAATACTTAATGATGGAACTGCTGATGGATGGGGTTCTGTGTTGTTTAAATTGTTACCCAACTATGAAGTTCTCAAAAGATTTATGTTTTTAAGTGCCTTGGTAGACTCACTTCTGAGGTGCAAAGCACAGACGTAGAATTGAACAGGGCTCAAAACAATATGAGAATTCCCAGGGCACTTACTGATGCATGTTTTAAAGTATCTATGATAAAAGCCATAGTTTACCTAAATTGGTGATCTCTAGCTTTTACTACATTCAAGAAACATAATTTCTAAAGGTGTGCATGTAGAACATAAAAATATTAGTATTTCCTAATTATTTTTTATAGTGATGGTAATATATTCTGTCCTACAGATGCTTAAAGTTCTATAAGCAGGTCTTTTCCCATCTCTTGATATCTGTGATATTGAAAATTGAGGATGTTGGGGTACAATATTGTATTGCATTTCCACTCCTTTCTACATGTTAATTGTACTGTAGGTGTAAAAAAATTCAGGTTATATATAGGATTGCCATCTTCAGAGGTGATGCTGAACTGTGAGGTTTCTTAGCAATTGCCAAATGAGCCATAAGTCTACAGATATCCCTTCTCTGAAGAGGAGAGGAGTACGTGTTTGATTGAGAGGGTTAGTTTGTGTGGAGTGAGGAGTAAAAAAGGTGGGATTAAATATGGGGGGGGGGGGGTTCCTGTTCATGAAAGTCCTTTGTCAAAACCCTCGATTAGAATGCCATGAAGATTGTAATTAAGGCTCATTAAAAAGGTCTTGAAGACTTCCTTTTAGGAATGAACTTCTATGAGAAGTTAAGATAGCTGATTAATTTTTTGGTTATTGCTGTAGAGTTGATTCTAACTTAACGGCAGCCCTGTGTGTGCAGAGGAGAACTGCCCCCCAGGGTTTTCAGGCTGTGACCTTTCAGAAGCAACACCATGCTTGTCCTCCTGCGTGACTCTGGGTGGGTTTGAACTGCCAACCTTTGGATGAGTTGTTGAGTACTTAGCCAACCATTGAAAATGGAATTTAAGACATCTGGGGGAACACTGATCACTTTTCAGTATATCCATTCAGTGAATGGAGCTGATGTTTGCCTATGATTTTAGAATGATATATTACATTATTTGTTTCTTATAGGTCCAATTGGAAGCATCTTGACTTCTGATCATTTCATTGTGAAAAGAAGTCTTTTTCTTTGCAATGACATGAAACCACCATAAGCTAATTCAGTGTTTATCAATTTTTGAATTTTGTCATGTCTTTCTAGTGAATTATCTCCAGTAACAAATTCAGAAATTTAGTTTTAAAAAATAAAACATGAACATTTTCACTTTTATTATTAAAAAATGGTTTGATTTTAATTTTGTCATTTATAAACTATGCCTCTTTCAATTAGATTAATTTTTTATAATTTTTTTGGGGGCGCATCACTGCCCTCTGGTGGTCGTGGGCGCTAACCAGTGCCGCTCCTGAGAGCCGCTGCTGGATTTGAACCGCCAAGCCCTTGGGCCGCAGTCCCGCACTCATCCACTTAGGCCACCGGGGCTCATCCCTAGATTAAGTTTTTGTAGACTAGAAATGGTTGCTTTGAAATTACCTCCATACCAGTGATATGATTTAATGCCATTAAAATTATCACTAGGAATTACCTTCTCCATTTTATTTCTAGCCATCACTAAGTAAGTACCACTTGTAGAAATGATCAGGAGAACTATGACAGAGGCAGTTGTGGTAAGCATTCATTGGTAATGATGATTTCTAAATTGCAGTGAGAACAGACTGGTTTCGTTAAAACAAATCTCTTTAAGTTTCATATAGAAAATGCCAACCACTATAGGTTAAAAGGAGGGAGATGATTTTTAGTTGTATCTACATAAGACAATGAAGAACATTACTCAAATTGCTCTCCACACTGCATTTGACTTCCTATAACCTAATAACAAAGGGATTGCAATAGCTGAATACAGAAGAATTATGAAAAATTGTTCTTGCTTTTATAGGCCTTATATTAAAGTGTGAAAATGGAGAAATATTTCTGTAAATTAATATGTAAGAGTTGGACCTACTTTCCCAATATTTGTAGACAGGTGCTTGTTTTCACTGTGCCAGAATCTCAGGTGCCTACTTCCAAGTATTCCTTTAATCAAAATTATTGGGAGTTAAGGGAATATGTATGTGTGTATGTATGGTAACAGAATATAGACATTCTTACCAAGGAGGGATCTGGTGGTTTACATGATATTACATAGCTATGTGAAGGGATCAACACATTCAGAACATGATAAATCACACTCACTTTTATTTGGATGTTTCCCAGTGAGGTTACAAAGATGCTCTGTATTAAAACAAGAATCAGAGCTTGGTTTTGCAGCAAATTTTACTTATAGATAATCTATATTGACTACTCTTCAGATCTCCTTGTTTAAGTTATAAGTAACGAAGATCATTATTTTCCCACTGTTCTTTTGAGAGGCACATAAAATAGATCTTGAGTTTTCTCATCCTCTGATAAAAGCATGTTTTAAAAAAGAATCGTAAGTTAACACAATTTTTCTGAAGTAATGTTTTGGTTAGATGTTGAGATGAAGCAGATGTCAGAATTACTTTAAATGATGGCATGTGTACTGGGTGGAGGAGAGAAAGTAAGAGTGAAAATTTCTTGGTTAGCAGTCGATGGTGCTCCTCAGTCTTTCCCCAAAGTCTTTAGATGAACCTGAAACAGGAAATGAGTGTGAGTTGGTATATATGTTGAAGGTCAGTTTACCTTAAACAAATATTTTAGATGGCTACCTCTTACAACTTTCCCCTTTTGTTGGTCCTGTGTACTTCTAAATGGTCAGCATAAATGTATTGGGTAGAAAGGTACATTGACTGGATCTCAGGCTCAGACTGAGTGACTGCCTGGCGTACCAGATAAGAAAGCACTACAGTTTCTTTAATGCAGGAAACAAATGATGTGGATGCGTACACTTTACATATAATTACCAAACTGCATTTTATTAACTACTAGCATTTTCCATGCTTATGGGAAAACAGCAATTTGATGCATTTCTTTTATACCCTTTTATACTTCCTCCTTTGAAGGTTCTGATAAGCACTGAGTGATAGAAAGTTCATGAAATATTTAATTAGCTTTTCATTCTATCCATGAATTTTTTGAAACCCTCTCATTGAAGCAAAGTTATAATCAAGCTGTAGGACTTTCTTTTAAAATAAATACATCATACCTTAAACATCTATATGAGGGTTGATCCTGGCATTCATTTTCTTGAGGTCACTGCTTATTCAAAAGTTTAACGCCTTGAGAATTTTAGTTTATGACTATGCAACAGAGTTAATTGTATAATTTATTTGTAACTTTTTGGGGTGTTGGGGGGCATTTTTAACTGACTTACTTTATTAACCAGGCCGTTTCTGACATGTCTATTTTATGAAAACTGAATCATGGTCCTTACACTCTGAATTTGTAAAAAAAATGTTTTAAGCATTGGTAGCATCGTTGAATCTGGGAATAGTTTCTTTTCACTACATTGAAGTGGGTAATATAATTTGGATGTATTGGTTATATTTAAAATTGTTTTATTCTCTTACAATTGATTTTTTAAATCAAGGACTAGGGCTGAGCCCCGGTGGTGTAGTGGTTGTGTGCGGGACTGCATCCCATTGTGTTAGTGGTTTACATCCAGCAGCAGCTCTCCAGGAGCAAGGCTGGGCCTCCTACTCCCACCAGCGGGCAGTGATGCCCCTCTCCCCCCAAAAAAACTATTAAAAAAAATCAAGGACTTTCTCTAGGAACTTTTTCTCTCTTTTTAATTCCTTTGCCTAAAATCATTTGAATTCTATCTTGAGTACTGTAGGATCACTTGGACTGATAATATGGAAAATAGATTTATTATTTAAGATAGCACCTTAAAGAAACAGCATTCTTTACCTCCCTTATCCATATATCCTGTGGAATTTTGCATTTTTTAAATATCTTTTGAGATGTGGGACCAGAATATATTTGTAATGTGAAAATGTGATGGCATACCAACAAGAAAAATTATTTTACTTTGAAACTTAACTCTGGGATATTAAGAATATGCCAGTTCGTAAAAACACTATGCTAGATCTGTACCGTAAGGACCACTAATAAAATAATTTAATTATCTGTGTTTGGGCATAATGTTAGTTTTTACCAGAAGAATCACATTGTTCACTTGTCAGTTTAATGGTATATAAGATGGTAAATGTTTACAGGTAAAGCTATGTCAAGATTTCATGGAAAAGTATAAGATGTGACAAAAATTCTGACTGCAGATGATTTGAATTTTTCCTCAAAAGCTAAGCAGCAAAGTCAGTAACAATTTTCATCTGAAGTGTTACGTTATAGATTTGAATTTTAGAAAAGTCATTCTACAAGTCTTGAGGAGGATGGATCAGAAGGTGTGAAATCGAGGAATAAGTGAGGGTCTACTGCCCTGGTGAAGAGGGAAATCAGAATAAAACCCAGGAGATCTGGAACTCAGCAGAATGGCTTTGTTTTCTGGGCCTTGACAAAGCATATAGTCTTAACATATGTTAACATGCTTCTATTGTTGGTTTTAGTTGAAAATATTTGTGTTTTCCTTCTCTGACTGGTTGCAACAAAACTAGGTCGGGTTTCAACTTTTACAGGTTTCACTGTATAGAACTACTCCTTCCCTGCCACTGGTAACTGTCCAGATACTTAGCAAGTTTTGACAAAAGAGACAAAATATAGATGAAAGTATTTAGTACTTTCAGTTTTACAGTGTGGTGCGAGTTTCTTTTTCTCCATAAAGCATTCTGTAATAGAAAAACTTTAAGGCGAGAGTTCTCAAGTGTAGTAAAATCCCTGGCCTTCCCAGCTGTAGATGACCCATCACCTCCTCCTGAAGGTAAATTGACTTCTCTCAGCCCTTGACTTCCCCATTCCTGGACCCCTCCTTCCCCCTCCATCACCATCCCACTTTGCAAACAAAGCAGGTTGATTCTTTCAGTCTCAAGGTGAGAGATTCTGAAGTTCAGCTGACCTTTGAGCAACATGGGTCTGAGTGGCACAAGCCACTTGTGTGTGTCATGTGGCACTGTAAGTGGATACTTGTGCAATACTGGCAACACTGGAGCTCATGAGTAGCAACAGGCAGAAGAAGAGAAGAAAACCCATGTATAAAAGGGCATAATTCAAACCTGTGCCCTGGGGTCCACTGTGGAGTTGGGCTGTATGGAAGGTAGGCAGCCCCAACCTCTATATACTAACCTCTGTCAGTATGTAAATTTCAGTTGAAAGATGCAGTTTTCTTTTGTTTTGATTGGCGGCTTTCTTTAAAGTCAGTCACTGAAGCTGAGTTTCTTAGTGATCATTTTTGCTAATATTTAATTTCATTAATTTCATATTAAATTCTACCAGATGGGTGTTTCTTCCAGGTTTGCACACTTTTCTAGTTTTCTTGGGTTTTGAAATATTTGTTTAGGTTGTAAAATAGTGCATTTTATTTTCACAACACTTTTTTCCATATGTCCTTCAGAGATAACTATTTTTAGGGGCAATAATTTTTACAATCACTAAATGAACTTGTTATTTTTGTACATGCATAAATGGGATGATAAGAGCACCGGCAACCTTTAGAAAACACTTATTTTTGTTTGAGCATTTCCTCTACATTTGTGATGTAAAATTACCACTGGAAACAATGCCATCAAATCTAGATTGAGAAAAAAATACAATAAATGTGAAAACAATTGATTGAATAGAGATAATTTCTGATGAAAAAGACAGGAGATACTGTCAATCCCATATATTCCATGCTTAACAGCAACACTTAGATTGTGCCAGCACAGACAGAATGCCTAAGGGTGGAGATCCTGCCCTCATGAAGATAGACAATTCTCTTTATATTAAAGTAGCTGGAATGGGAAAAAGGAAAGAGCATGAGATGCTATATTTTAAGCTAACTGTGCCAAGATTACTCAAATTATAGTTATTGTTTAAAGTTTATTTCATTTTAAGAGGGGATTCTGAATGTCAGAAAATCTGTAATATGTTTCATTTGAGAGATGTAAATAATGTACAGACTTGTATGTGATGGTATGGGGAATATTTAAATTCTAGGTTTGTGGTTTTTTTTAAATCAAACTGAATGATGTTTATAAAAAATTAATAAATTGATATGTCTGGCCACGAACTCTGACTATTCGTGCTTATTTTTGTTCTGTTTACACTGACCACATTTCTGGGGAAACATGGCAGGTATATGAATTATGTTGAGCATTTATAATGTGCTAAGTGTTGCATTGTTGCAACACCCCTGGAAGTGAACACTCCGCCATTTCGCATAAGTGGACCTGACTTTGAAGCCAATGGGATTTTTTGTTGTCTGCTGCTTTAGCATGTATTAATACCATGAGATAAGTTGGTAAAGTAATATTGTTGACCTTTCCATCTAGCTAAGATATTGCCTAATATTTTATCTCAGTTAGATACTATTAAAGAGTATTAAATGATATTGGAGATTGCAAGGTGAACCAACCTGCCTTCTAAAAGGAAATGTGTATTTGAGTAGTATTTTAAGTATTCGTGTTCAGACCACCCAGTTGAAACTGTTTTGGCAGTAATCACCACAGTTGTCCAATGTCATTAATTGGTGTTTGGGGACAAGAAGAGTAAAGGCACTAAGCTACATTATGTGGACTGTGCCTACATGCTTTAAAATCACTGGATACTGCAAATACTGTCCTGACAGAACACCTACTGTGTGTAAAGAATCAGTCAAATTATATATATATTTTTTCTTTTTTTAAATTTTATTGGGGGCTCTTACAGCTACTACAACATTCAGTACATCATTTGTATCAAGCACATTTGCACACATATTTCCACATTTCCCAATATTTTCCACTTGAGCCCTTGATACAAGCTCCTTTAAAAAAAAAAAACCCTCCCCTTTCCCTTCCCCCCTCTTTTTAAAAAAATTAATCATTTTATTGGGGGGAAATTATATTTTGATAGGTTCATTTGCCGCTATTAAATGTAGACTATCCATTCCTCACTGTCTGAAGGTATTGCTATGAAACCATGTTGAGTGTCACCTGTCAACCACTCCATGTACAAAAGATCACTACCCCGGCCTGTGCCATCCTCCTCAGAAAGGGTGGTAAGTGAGCCCATTGTTGTAGCTAGTCTGTCAGTCCATTCTCACCAAGGGTCGTCTTCATTTTCATTGACCCTCTGCCAACCATGATGTCCTTCGGGAGCTCACCCCTTCCAGATAATGTGTATAAAGTATATGAGTCCTCCCTTCTAAAGCGCATTCTGAGTATAATTGCCCCAACACAGGTTTGTTCTAGCAATGCATGGGATTTTCAGTATTTTTGGCCAACGTTGGAAGACAAGGGCAATACAGTCTTCAGTATTCCTTGTCTAGACGCATATGAGCCAATTGAAAATACCATGGGCTGCCACACTGTAGTATTCAGAGTGACATCTATGCGCTTTAACATTGTAAGGAGATCCACAATACATTGACTTCTCAGGGTTTGATTATGGCTCCAAACAAAATGAAACCATGTTTCCGACCATCAAGTCTGTTCCAACTCTATATACCAGCGAACCGCTGCATACCAGAACAATGGATGGCTCCCTCTGCGCCACCCGCACAATGTCTATGTATGAGCCTATTGTTGAAGTCCCTGTATTGGTCCATTTGTCAAGGCGCCTCCTGCCTTTTGCTGCTCCTCTACCAAAGGTGATGTCCAAGCATGCTGGCTGTACTTTTTCCAAGACACGTACGTGTCTGTTCTTTCGGTAGTCCATCTGTACCTTTGATTTCCTCTGTCAGCACCATAACTGAAATGCACCCAGTATTCTTCAGTCTTCCAACACCTGCATGCAGATGAGGCAATGGAAAATACCATGGCGCAGGTCAGGCACAGCCAAAATGACTCCAGAAACTCCTTGCTTTTCAGTATTCTGATGAGCTTTTGTGCAGCAGTTCAATGATAATGTGCCCTTTGATGGCTCCAGCTACTTTCCTGAGCACTGCTTGTGGATCCAAGCAAGATAAAATCCTTGACCTTCCACCCTTTCTCCATTTATCACGATGTTGTCTATTGGTTCAGTTGTGAAGACTTTGTTCTTTATATTGAATTGTAATCCATACTGAAGGCTGCAGACCTTAATCTTCATCAGCAAGTGCTTCAGGAACTCACTTTCAGCACACAAGGTTGTGTCATCTGCATGCTGCAGGTTGTTTGTAAGCCTCCAATCCTGATGCTACATCTTTCATATTAGTATGAAATCCAGCATTTCATTATTTACTCAAAACCTTTATTAAGCAAAAAGTGGGAAGCTATTTCCCAGCGTACTGTCCCATCTAGGTTTATACAGTCTGAAGATAGTTTTTGTTTTTGGCATCACTGCCCTCTGGTGGTTGTGGGAGCTACCCAGCCTTGCTCTGGAGAGCTGCTGGATTTGAACCGCCAAGCGGGCCACAGTCCCGCATTCAACCACTAGCCGAAGATAGTGTTTACATCTCTAATTTTCCCCTAAGGAATTCTGTACTCCTCAGTTTACACCATGGCAAAACGGCAGTGTGAGCAGCTTCAAGGGACTCAAATAATATTCTCTTTCTTTTTTGGCATTTTGGAAAATAGTCTGAAGTGGTAGGGGTTACAACTGTGTAGGGTGGACATAGGATAAGACAGCCTAATGAAGTTGTCATGGAATATTCCTTGCTATCATCACAGAATATGCATTGTGATAGAAAGTCCCTTGGTATTTTTTTCTCACCAGTGCAAATTTCAGTTCCTTACACCGTCCTAAAAAACCCCTGTGGTCATCCTGATTTTTTTGGAGAGTATCTTAACAAGACTATTCCTTTGGAGTACCTTACCCCCCAACTATAATCCTTTTGCTCTCTCCAGTGTTCCAGAACCCTCGGAAGAGGTGTGCCATCAGGTATGTGGCTCAGCCCTCCACTCAGTGTGACCCAAAAGTTGTAATAGTGTGGAGTTTCATAAATGGGCCTGCCCCAACCAGAAAGAGCAAATCTGAGATCTATGCTAGTCTTCCCTCTCCATACTTAAAATTCAGCCATTACAATATGTTGCTGCTTTGATGTGTGGGTGCCTCTTCTGTGGAAAATACACTTGGAGTTTTCCATTCTTCTATTTTTTTATTTTTTATTTTTTTAGGCATCACTGTCCTCAGGTGGTGGGAGTAGGAAGCCCAGCCTTTGCTCCTGAGAGCCGGAATTGAACCTCCATCCCAGTGGGCCGCAATCCCGTGCACAACCACTACGCCACTGGGGCTCAGCCTGGGGTTTTCCATTCTGATAGCCAAAGATCCACGTGACGTGTCTTGATTTTCACATTCCTCCTGTTTGAAGGTCTCAGGAAGAGTCTCGTTATGACTTAACTTTTATCTCAGGACTTGCCAACACCCTTACCATTTCATGGGACGCTCCTCAAGCTTTGGTGTGAAAGGTGACACTGCAGTGCATTGAATTATTTAGTGTGACTCTTAGAGCCGTACTTTCTCTCCCACCAAAGGACCTTTCACGGAAGGGCTTGGGTAAGAGCGCACCAGGGAAGAGATGATATGATTCAGCTGTGAGTGATGGCCATCCTGATGGGCGTAAGAGAGCCATCTCCAAAGCAGGAATGGGGGTTTTACTCAGGAGAGGAGGCGTCCTTTGGGCCCCTGGATCCAGGCAACGGCTTCGCTGCCAGAGTGGCAGCAAGAGCAGAGGCAGGAGCCAGAGCCAAGAGGTGGACTTCCAGGCCGCAGAGCAAGTAAAGCAGAGCCTTGGGGACCGGAGGCTGGCTTGTGGAATGACTGGGGTAGCTGGAAATGAGTGCTTTTGAGTTGAGCCCTAGTAGAGTTATGTGCCCTTTGGGCATTCATCAACTCACTGCCCCTGTGTCAATTCTGATTTATAGACTTCACTATGAACTATAGAACTGCTCCATGGAAGGGTTCCAAGACGGAACATCTTTACCAGAGTAGATAGCCCCATCTTGCAAGGGTCGGTAAGTAGACTCAAACTGCTAACTCTGCACTTAGCAGTCCAACCTGTATCAAAGTGTGCCACCAGGGCTCCTGCAGTAATCCCAATGGAGGCCCTCGTTGAGCTCGTCCAGCTTTCCTATTACCAGGAGGCTGGAGTCAGACATGTCTCCATTCTCCATCCTTCGTTACCTGTCCGCACACGAATCATACTTGACACAGCTCTCTACTTGTATGCTGGACTTGAACATTCATTGCAATGGCCATACAGCACATAGTCAGTACTCACAATTAGGGGGTTTATTAGGGAAGTTAATTGGTTACCATAAGTCAGGATCAGTAAAGAGTAAACTTTGTTGCTTCTCAATTCTATGGCAGCTTGTTTATCTTCAAGCCTTTTCAGACCCCAGATGTTCTGTCTTTTGATGACTAGGCTCCATCCATCTTCACATTTGCTTATGCATTTGTCTTCAGCGGTTGTGTCAGACAGGTGAGCATCCTGAAATGTCAATTTTATAGAACAAAGTGTCCTTGCATTAAGGAAGTACTTGAGGCCCAATGTGTATCTGCTACCTTAATACTGCAACTATAAATATATGCACATCTATTTTCCCATCCTCATGTATAAATATATTTACATATGTACATGCCTGTATTTAGCCCTGTATGAATGCCCTTTGCCTACTAGTTCTTTCCTGTATTTCCTTTTACTGTCCTCTTGTCCCAACATGTTCTGCCTTCATTTGGGTTTCAGTACTTCCTCTCAGTTACATTGCCCTTGATCAAGCCCTGCCAGGCCTCCTACGCCCTCCTCGCCTTCATTTTGGATCACGTGTTCTTTTCTTATCCCTGGGTTAGCATCCACTTCCACCCCCTTTCCCAAGCCCCTATCTCCTCTTCCATGTCCCCTGCAAATCACTGCTTTCTCCTCCAGATTGTTTATCCCACTTTTCTAGCGAGACCAGCAGAAATAACACGCACAAAAAACAAGACAGAGCAAAACAAAGCAACAAAAGACAACAACACAAAACCAGTGACAAAAAGAAAGAAAAGCCTGTAAATAGTTCAAGGTCTGTTTGTTGACCTGTAGGTATTTTACAGTGGAGTCTGAAGGCGGGCCAGGCCGTGGCCCCAGAGTTGTTTTTGGTATTCCCTCGGAGCTTTCTTCCTCTGCTTCCCTTGCTGCTCTGTGGTAAGCCATTACTGTTTTGCTTCTGTGTGGTGGGGTCAGAGCGGGCGAAATTCCCACACTCTGTCCCCAGGGTTGTCCCCCGTAGGGCTATGGGTCAATGTATTTCATCAAAAGCATAGAGTTCTCCAAAATGAATAAATATTATAAGAATAGTTCTAATTTTTCATACATATAACACTGCTATAGGTGCTTAGAATACATTTTTATTCCTTTGCGTTCGTTACTTCAGAAAACATAACATAAAAAGCGCCAAACTACCAAAGGGTGACATACTGTTAATCATTTCAGCTTGTGTGTTATGTCCCACGTTCCACGAGATATTATGAGTGAATCATGCAATTCCTGAAAGTGTTCAGAGAGCTAACAATATTGCCAGAACAATTGGTGTAAGTTCAGCAGATAGGACTTTTTAAAAGATAAACATACTCTATATACTTGAGTATAAGCGAACACAAATATCAGTTCAGGCACCTTAGTTTTACCATTAAAACTATGCTGGAAAACTAGACTTACACATGAGTATATATGGTAATATATTCAGAGAAGTTGCTTGTTCTAATATATCAAACACAATGACTACTGTCTAACTGGCTTACCTCAAAAGCAGTGTTTCTCAACCTTCCTAATGCCATGGCCCTTAATACAATTGCTCATGTTGTGACCCACAACTGTAAGATTATTTTTGTTGCTACTTCATAACTGTAATTTTGCTACTGTTTTGAATTGGGCAACCGCTGTGAAAGGGTCATTCGATCCCCAAAGGGGTTGCAACTCACAGGTTGAGAACAGCTGCTCTAAAGGAATGGGGTCCTACTCCTACAATGAGAAGATGGTGAAGGATAAATCACACAGCTGATGATGCTCAGATAAAGCAAAGAAGAATATTGCAAGCAAGGATGCCAATCAAGAAGAAATATGGAAATGTCCTAACAATGTAATTGTTGTTGGTCAGGAATTAGTTAATATTTAAACACTCTTATAACATAATCTAGTTTTGTATAGCTCTTTTATTCTTGTTTTAAGTATTAATTATATGAAATAATAAACTATCTTTTGGCAGGTGTGTTAGTCCAGGTAGACTAGAGGAACAAATTTATAGACATGCATATGGATATAAGGGAATGGTTTATATACAAAAGGAATGGAACACTGAGAAAGCATCCCAACCCAGTCCAGTTCAAAGTCATAAGTCTGATATTAGCCTATATGCCCGATACCAGTCTATAATGTCTCCTTCCGACTCACGAAGTCACAGGTCAGTGGGTGCAGAATCCCAGTGCTGGCAGGGGTCTCCCCATGGCTCCTCGCTTCCAGGGCTCAGGGTTCATCAACAGCATCCAGTGGTGGCAGAAGCAACTCATCGCTGGCAGGGGTCCCCACGTGGCCTCTCCACCTTCAGAGGTCTGGCTCCATCAGGGCAAATCTGTGTGGCTTCTCCGGCTCCTTCGGTTTCTCGGATGCTGCCATCTTATCCGTGATTCAGCGTCACTCAGACTAACCCCCAACAAACTAGGGAGATAGATTCTCATCTTCACGAGGGAAATATCGCGATATTTCCCAGAAGTCTCAGGAGAAAGCCATGCCCACACTGAGGCCTCATTGGCTTCTCAATGGCTATCTCCAGATTAACAGTCTAGACTCCACCCCTACATCTCAATCATGAAATTTACATAAGCACATGACCCCCACAGTAGGGCAGCAAACTGGTTATTCAATTATTTGAATCTCACCATTGACAGAATCTCACGTCCAATGCACTGGGCAGGTAGGTCACCAGGTGTTGATTACACACTGGGTCAGAAGTGTCCAATTAGGAACCCATTATCAGCTGTATTCTTCCTCTGGTGTTTCTAGCACTAATAAGTATTTTACTCAATGGCACTCAATCTGACCTGTCATCAGAAGTTGATGGCTTTCTCCAATACAAACATGGCTGCCCTGCCTTCACCTGATTTCCTGGTATGAGGTAGTTCTACCCTGTTCTGAAGCGTTGTATGAGTCGGCTCTGAGGGCAGTGAGGTTGATTTTTTGAGTTGAGCTGAGTCTTACAGCACAGCCCTTGGTTAATAAACTTCGAACTCACTGCCATTGAGTCAAGCTGACGCTTAGCAACCCAGTGGTACAGGGTAGAATTACCATGTGGGTTTGGAGAATGTAAATCTTGCTGCGAGTAGAAAGCATCGTCTCTCCCATAGAGTGGCTGGTAGTTTCAAACTGCTGACCTTGCAGTTAGCAACCCAAAGTGCTGTCCACTCAAATTCCACATTGTTCCCTATGTACCAGGGGCCGGGCATGCAAAGATAACAGCCAGCGTTATGGTGAACACAATCTTAAGAAGGGGCTTCAAAAAGTTCAAGGAAAAATTCCATTATCTTTTAATTCCATTTTACTGCAAGTTTGTTTGAAGCCTACTAGTGGGGCAATTTCTACAGAGCAATAGACAAGCATTCAAATCAAATAGCTAGAAAGATCAATACGTTTTTTGGGGATGGTGTCAGATTTAAATTCTCATCTGGCTTCCACGTACTGACTGGGATTTCGAAGGAGAAACCTCCTGGTGTCTTGTTTCCTCACTGGTAAAATGGGGCTAAGATTTCCTTCATTTTGTAATTCCGCTGGGCTGGTCTGCCCAGGGGCACTCAGCCTGGTGGTGTTTGCTCCTTCCTAATCCCAACGTCGGGTCATGAGGTTCTCTGCCAAGCGGTGCCTTTCTCAGGAGCTAAATTTCCGTGGAAGCCATTCAACTGGAGAGACCAGTTCTGCAAAGGCGGAGCTTCCAGGTGCCTAAGGCAGGCCATGTCCCTAGTCTCCAGCGCTCTGCAGTTCAGGAAGAGGCGGGGCATCACGCGCGGGGCCCCGCCCTCCTACCCACGTGACGGGGGACGTGACGGGGGCGGGGTTACGTATCCTGGGGTTCCGGCGCCCGCCCAACGTGATGAAGACCGAGGGGCCCAAGGAGGGATGTGTGGCTGCGGGGGTGGAGGGCGTGGCTTCGCAGCTGGGAGGGCGTCCACGCACAGGCCCTTCCCCTTTGGCCACTGCCTCCGGGCGCCAAAAATCAAATCTGAAAGCCTGAGACCCGTGAGCCGGCGACCGGCGGCTGAGTCCAGGTCGGCAGCCGCGCAAGTGCGAGGGCGCACCCGCACGCACGCACGCACGCACCCGCGCCTAGAGCCGCCCAAGAACTCGCAGGAGCAAAACCCCAGAATGGCCACCCCGCCCAAGAGAAGCTGCTCGTCGCCCGTGACCTGCTCTCTCAGCACCCGCATCAAAAAAGTCGCCGTCGAAGGGAACATCGGTAAGAAGTCCCAGGCCGGGTTGGGGTCAAGGCGGGGTGGGGGGTGGGGGGCGGGGCACGGCCGCCGCCGTCGCTGCAGTTGCAGCGGCCCCTGCGGTGGCTCTGCTGCAGCTCCGGGCCGCGGGCATCCCCGCCCGGCCGTGGGAACGCGGGCCGGCCGCCCTTCCCGCCCAAAGCGCTTCCCCGCCGGCGCGCGCGCGCTTCCCGCGCGCCCCGGGGGGCTGTCCCGCCGGGTTCCGAACTCCAAAAGCCAAGCCCAAACAAATGCCCGGCGGGGGTCGCTTGCTTCCGACTCCCCGTACCCCGTGGGGGCAGGGCGAACTTGCCCTTGGGCTTCCCGGGCTGGAAGTCTTTCCGCACGCCGAACCTCGCTACCTTTGAGTTCACCCCGGACTGGGAGCGAGCCCGCGGCTGCGGGCTTCCAACTGCGGACTCTGGGGTTAGCAGCCGCACAGGGACCCTTGAGAACGCTGCGAAGGCCAGGGTTTTTGTGGGGTTACCAACGGGTGGGTTGCTTATTTTTTTAAGTCCGGTTTCTTGAGGTGTCATTTAAATTCTTTTTCTGACTTTAGGCACTTAAGGTTGTGTGATCACCACCCCCAATCAAAGGAGCGAACGGTACCCCCATCTCAAAAGGCCTCCCTGAGTTGCTCCATTGGCAGCCCCGGCCCCTTTCCCACCTCTTGATTTCCATTTCAGAGAGTCGGGTGTTTGCTGCTCCTGTCCATCTGTGCTTATTCCATAATGTTTCCAAAGCCAAGGGTACCAGGCCTTTCTTCCCAGGCACCTCTGCCGTGGATGTCTATGTCCTGGATTGCCAACCTTTCAGGCAGTGGCTTAGCTGTTTGCACTACCCAGGGAAGACTCTGGGGCGGTTTTGCCTTTTTAAAAATGCCATCTAAATGAAGTCAGAGATGAATGCAGTTGTCCCTTAGTCTGTGTGGGGGATTGGGTCCAGGCTCCTGTGGATACTGAACTACAATGATGCTCAAGCCCCCTTTATTATATAACCTGCCCAGACCCGCCAATACACTTTAAATAATATATCTCCTCCACTCTTAGCATTTGAGAGACTGCTCTGTCCAATCTATCGCTTCCCTGCTGTGATCCCCCCTACCCTGTGTATTTTCTGCAGTTGTGGAACCTGTATGTGTTGTGAGGAAGCCTACTGTAACTTTTGTTTGTTCGACTTCTCTCATGTAGCACAAAGTTTCTGATAATCATTTCCGATGCTTCTGTCAGTGTGTGCAAGCGTGCGTGCCTTTCTGTGTGCTCAGTAAAACCTGATTGAGTGAAGAGGCATACTACACTTTATTTAGCCTCTGTGGACATTAGGATTTTTTCCCCCCAATTTATGTTGCTAATCAATTAGCAGGTTCCTCTCTCTTCAACATACAAGTAGACATTAGATGGGTTATGATTTAAAGATCATTAATTCATTAGTGGTTTGGGGCGTCATACCATGAATGTTACTTTGCAAGGTACATGGGAACTTCGTTGTGCATTGTAGTGTCATACCACAGAATAAACGAATTCTGCATTGTAGTGTCATACCACAAAAAAAAAAAGTCAGACACTTCCTGTTTTGATAGATTTTTATCCTCACTCCTCCAGCTTGAAAACTGGTCATTCCTGCATTCAGCGAAAGTCTTTTTTTTTTTTTTTTAAATTCTTACTAATGTGACCATACTTTGAGTACTTGTACCTTCTTTTAAAAAGTAAGGCAAACAGATGTTTTAATGGCATTTAAAAGGATGGAAAATTCAAAATATCCTCAAAGATGCCTTTCCTTTGTTTCATTGCTTGAGTAGTAAAACACCAGAGGAAAACTCAGTTGTTGGAAGGCCCTCATTTTTTCTTAAGAGGTTAGGTTCTTGAAGGAGGGTTTGTATTAGTGTGGTGTTTTCAGAGTTATTTATTGGATGACGAAAGCCATAGATCAACAGAGAAAAGTAGTTGGACAGAACTATCTCAAAATTAGTTTTCATGAACCAGCCCCATGGCTCAGTATTCTAGTGAATGAACTTCCCTCTCTCAAATCTGGTTAGGAAACATATCAAATCTTTCCCTCAAGCATCTTAAGCCTGTGAGCACTTTAACATAATTTCCTAAAAGGTAGTCTATTTCTGATTTTCTAACTCCAAATGTGATGTTACTCTTCTGTTTAGAATTTTTCATTGACTTCCCCATCACCTACACTGAAGCGGGAGTGTAATTGGCCCTGATTGCTTTGAAAATATGTATTTCTAACTACCTGGTAGTGTTTTATTTTATTATTTTTTTTGCTATAAGGTGTGTTTTATTTTCATTAATGATGCAAATAATTTTCTATGGTATCCCAGGACAGACTGGAAAATCTGGTAGTTCCTTCAGAGACCCGGAGGCGGGTGGGTTCACAGTGCAGCTTGCCGCTCGTGTCCATCTTGCAGGTGACTCTTGTCCACATCCGTCTGGTAGACGATGGAGGGGGCAAATCCTCCAGGATCAGGAGATTTCACTCCGCGTCTCCTGCTCAATGGTCTCTTGGTCGGCAGGCAGGGTGTTCTTGTCTTGCATTTCCATTTTCTTCAGCTTGCCCTTATCGAAGCTGGCAATTTCTCCCATGTCTTGCTTGTCTGCCATTTTATTAAAACAATCCCTAGCTTTCGGCTCCCAGATCCCTGGTAGTATTTTAATATCACAGTTTTGCATAAACATTTTGTCAAACTGAAATTTTTTTGGGGGGGCATCACTGCCCCCTGGTGGGCGTGGGAGGCCCAGCCTTGCTCCTGGAGAGCTGCTGCTGGATTTGAACCACCAAGCCAGTGGGCCGCAGTCCCACACTCACCCACTACACCACCAGGCTCAGCCCCCAAACTGAAAAAAATTTTTTCAAACTGAAAATTTTTTTTTGTTTTTGGGCATTACTGCCCTCTGATGGTGGGAGTAGGCCCAGCCTTTGCTCCTGTGGAGCTGGAATTGAATCTCCATCCCAGTGGGCTGCAGTCCAGCGCACAACCACAATGCCACTGGGGCTCAGCCCCAAAACTGAAAAAATTTAAAGGTATTCTTCAACTAATGGTGATTTCACTTCTAAAAATGCATTTATGGCTCTTGAATAATTTATAAATTGTTGTGAGGGACAGGGTTTCCTCTTCCATTTCAAAAGTTTGCAGCCCCTGATCTAGATCATAGGTTCTGGAACTTATTTGACCTAGGGCGCCCTTTTCAGACAAAAATTTACTTAGCACACCCTAGCTACTATAAGTTTTGTGCTGCAGCCCATCATCCAGGATAAAGTGTGGGTGTTTGGCTTTGCGATTCCCCCAGAGTGTTCCAGCGTCCACAGCACAGCATCACCCATTTTGGGAAACACTGATCTAGGTTCTTGGCTTTTTTGGAGAATTGCAAAGATCAGCATTTGTTGGTGACAACAGTTGATATTTAGATGGGGTATGTTCTTCAGTAATACTGGCTTCCTGACACTAAGGTTTTGTCAGTTGCTACTTATTGCTCTTGTACTGGATGGATCATAAAATTAATAGGAAAGAAATACACTCACTTCTTTTAGTCATTTACCGTCCCGTCTGAACAATGGCGACCCCTGACATAATGGCTAAGGATATGGTTTGCATGCGCTAGAGACTGGGAGCACTGGAGGCATGGTGGGTTACCAATGGAGCGGTTAACCGTTGCAAGGTGAGCAGTTTGAAACCAGCAGGCTCTCAGGAGGAAGTTGAGGCTCGCTGTTTCTGTGAAGATTTACAGCTTCAGAAACCCACAAGGTCCATTTCTACTTTGTCCTGTAGGGTCCCTAAGACATGGCAGCGAGTTTTTATAAGACCCTTTAAACTCCTCATTCCCTTTGGTTCTTCTGCTGCCCTCTACTACCCCAATTCAAAATCCGTGGAGGGGAGACGTGGGTATATCTGACTTTCTCTGGCTTCTCTGTTTGTTGTCACAAAGAAGAAATCATACTCCTATACCTTAGCTATGACACCACTCTGCTTCTTTCCGAGGTTCAGTCATTCCTTGCAATGGTCACACAGAACTAAAAGACAAATCTCAAAACTCAGAGGATTTATTAGGGAAGTAAATAGGTTATCACAAATCAGGATCAGTAAACTTAGTAAACAGGAGAGGGTCATTGGTTGACAGCAGACCTCACTTCTGCTAGCAGCCAAGTCTCTCTGTTTGAATTTTTCTCTGGAAGATTTCTATCTTAGATAGGTTCTGACTGTCTCATATTTTGAAATTTATGTTTGTGAGCAGTATCAAAAGAAAGTGGACATTTGGTCCTTAAAGACATTCTCTTTCCAGCGGATGCCTGATTTTTAGATCTTCTCCTTGGGGGTTCTTTCTAACACTGTATTCATCTTTGCTTCTTCCCTCTAGCTTAGTAATTGTTTGGTGATCATTTTAAGTTTTTGCATCTATTTCAAATGCCTTATAACTATTTGCTCATAAGTTGCATCCATAATTCAAGGTCACCGTTGCTTTGCCATAAGTAAATCTAATCTATTTTGTCTTGAACTTTTTCTTCCTTCCTTGGGGGATAATTGACTTTTGTATTTTGCTCAGCTGTTCTGGAAGTTTAAAATTTTTATTTGTACTTTTCTTTTTCTGTTGTGATCTTTAAACTTTCCTGTTATCTTAGACAGTTGAGGTCATGGGTTTTCTATCCTTGATTCCAAGTAAGGTGCCCTGAGACACAGTGGTTGCAAGCACTTGGCTGTTAACCTAAATTTTGAAATCACCAGGCAGTCTGCTAGGTGCAGATGTGGCCATCTGTGTCGGTAAGGATTGACGGACAGCCGGGGTGAATGCAGTGTGTGTATGGGGACTCTCAGAGTTGGAATTGCCTTGACAGCAATATTGTTGTGAGGTTCTGTGGAGGACGCTCCAGCTCATGGCATCCCTGTGTACAACAGAATGAAACCTCCTCACAGGCCGGCCTCACGAGTGTCCTTACCTTTAGCCTATTGGCTCAGTCTCCGTGTCAGTCCAACTTTCCAAGGACCTTCCTCTTTCTTGCTGCCTCTCAGCTTTACCAACAGGATGCCCTTGTCCAGAGACTCATCTCTTGAGAAGCATGCCCAAAGTACGTGAGGTGCAGTCTAACCATCCTTGCTTTTAAGGAGCATTTTTGCTACAGGACACATTTCTTGGTTCTTTTGGCAGTCCATAATATTTTCAATATTCTTCTCCAGCCCCATAACTCAAATATACCTTTATTCACTGTCCAACTTTCACATCCATATGAGGCCACTGAAAATACCAGAGACTTGGATTTGTGGTTTGGCGTAGGTTCCATAAGGAAGAGGAGACTTTGCTTATAAATATGCCAGAATTATATATATGTTGTTCTATATATGTATGTCACTTACAAAGATAGGTCTAATATATTCACATTTGGTGACTTCAGATAGTAAGGGTGTGGTGTCCAGTAGAAATATTGCCGCGCCCTGTTGTATGTTAGTTGTAGACTACTCTTACTATTTAAAATATTATAAAAGTAAAGTTTAGAATAGGGAATTATAGTATGTCTTGGTTTCTTTTTTCCCTGTATATGTCTTAGAAATTAATGAATGACCAGGGAGGAGAAGTGAAGTATATAGTCTATTTTTAGGACTGGATTGAGTGTAAGCGAAGCAGAGACACTGGTGATTACTTGTTTGAAGTGCTTTGCAAGGAATATATATGCATATACATTTTTTTCCCCAATGATTTTATTGGGGGCTCTAACAGCTCTTATAACATTCAATACATCATTTGTATCAAGCATATTTGTCCTCGTTGCCATCTTCATTTCCAAATATTTTCTACTTGAGCCCTTGATATAAGCTCTTCCCACTCCCCCTTTTCTTAATAAATCATTTTATTGGGGCTCATTTTTTTGGGGGGGATTAGTGCCTGGTGACAATGCATTGCAGAATAGAACTCTGTTTGATTGGGTCTTCATGGCCTTGATCCTTCAATAATAGTATTTTAAATTCTAAAATTCTAGTCATTAGATGCATCCTCATGATAATTTTCTAATTTATTTGACCATTTATTAAAAGGAGAGAAGCTTATTTCTAGACTAGTGAATGTAGCCAGCAAAGGGGGGAATTTTGGAAATGCAAGAGCCTGACTCTTTTAGGTGGACTTTACTTATTTGTGATATTTAACCGTCACAGCAGTTTCCAGGAGGAAGGAAGCTTAGCAGGATTAAAGAACTTGCCCCAAATCATATACCAATAAGTGGTAAAATAGCTTTAACCAATCCCTAAAGCTCTCTCTTTAATTGGTTGGCTAAGGAAAACAAGTCTAGGACTGGGATGTTTCCTGCTGTAACATTTTGCCATGTTTTAAAATCTTCTCACCCACAGAATTGCTAAACAATAATTGTGGAATTGGATACTTCTAGCTTGCATTAAGAAAAGAAACCCAAGAAATTGAATGTTATTTGTTTGTGTGTGAGTTAAGATTTCTATTATAAATTTTGTAAAAGACAGTCGGATTTTGGTGAACTGTACTGCTCCTAATTATTGTAATGTAATAAAAACTGGTTATGGTGAAAAAAAAATTTCTGACAGAGTTTCCTCTGTAATTTTTACCTTTCCCCTCAACAGGTGCAGGGAAGTCAACATTTGTGAATATCCTTAAAAAAGTCTGTGAGGATTGGGATGTGGTTCCTGAACCTGTTGCCAGATGGTGCAATGTTCAAAGTTCTCAAGATGAATTTGAGGTGAGAAAATGAACCTTAACTAAGTAAACTAAAAAGCTTTCAGTTAGAGGAATGTTGCTATATAATCTCTTGGCCTTTTGCTTTAAAACTTTTTCCAGTACAACTGTGTTAGTCCGGGTAGACTAGAGGAACAAATTTCAGAGACACGCATATAGGTATAAGGAAAGGGTTTATATACAAAAGAAATGTGACACTAAGAAGGCATCCCAATCCAGTCCAGTGCAAAGTCATAAGTCCAATATTAACTCAGATGCCCGCAATCAGTCTATAATGTCTGCTTCCGACTCAGGAAGTCACAGGTCAGTGGGTGCAGAATTCTGGCGCTGGCAGGGTTCTCCCCATGGCTCATCGCTTCCAGGGCTCAGGTCCATCAACAGCATGCCTCTCCAGCCTCAGAGGTCTGTCTTCATCATGGCTAAGCCGTGTGGTCTCTCTGCTGGCTCCTCCAGCTTCTCGGAGACTGCATCTTGTTTTTTTTGTGATTAAGCGTCTCTGAAACTAACTCCCAACAACTGGGGAAGATAGCTTCTCATCTTCATGAGGGAAATACCGTGAGATTTCCCAGGAGTCTCAGATGAAAGCCATGCCCACACAGAGGCCTCATGGCTACTCAATGGCTTTCTCCTGATTAACAGGCCAGACTCCACCCCTACATTTCAATTCTAAAATTAACATAAGCACATGACTGCCACAACAGCCTTCAAATCTAACTTTAAGTCTATTTTCATCTGAACCATAATTACATGAGTTTCATTCTATACACAGGTTCGTAGAACCTAAGAACCTTCACTTGCACATGTAGCTTTTTTTATTTATTATTTTTAAAATTACATATTTAATTTTAATTAGGAGTTATTACATACATCATATTCCATATTTCAATCAAGTCATGCAGTATTAAACAATTGCTATTACAATCAGTTTCCAAAAAATTTTTTTTCTATGACCTGTAGCTTTTAAATCTCCTTTTTGCCTTAAACCAAAAGCTCAATTAACTGCCAATGGCGTAACCCTTTATGGAAGTGGAAAATTCCATCTTTCTCACTTGAACAGCCAGTGGTTTCAGACTGCTAGCCTTGCATTTAGCCCAGGGTGTAACCATTTCACCACCAAGCCTCCTAAATAACCATCTGCATCTTTTGACTAACCTAAAAATTCCACTTTAAGATTGACTCAGGGGCCTGAGCCCCGGTGGCGTAGTGGTTGTGCGCGGGACTGCGGCCCACTGGGACGGAGGTTCAATTCCAGCAGTGGGGCTGGGCCTCCTACTCCCACCACCAGAGAGCAGTGATGCCCCGCCCCCCTCCCCCCCCCCAAAAAAAAAAGATTGACTCATGAACGAATCTTACCTATAAACCCAGGGTTGCTGCTATAACCCTTTGTTCAGTTCTAATTCATAGAATCCTATAGAACTGCTTCATAGAGTTTCCCAGGCTACAGATCTTTACGGAAGCAGATGCTGCATATTCCTTGGCACGTCAGCTGGGTTCCAGGAACTTTAGTCTTAGGGAAAACCATTTATCTCTCATTTTTTCATACATTTATCTGAACACAGCAAGTTTTTCTCTATTGCAAATGTGAAGAAAAGCAGATTTATTCAATGAGAGTGAAAAGGGATAACGTTGTTTTATCCACATCACTGCCCTGGTGGAAGTAGGAAGTCCAGCCTTGCTCCTGGAGAGCTGCTGCTGGATTTGAACCTACAACCCTGTGGGCCGCAGCCCTGCACACAACCACTGCACTACCAGGGCTCAGCAACATTGTATTTTTTATAGCACATTTTTGATTTGTTGAGGTTGTGTGTGTATGGATGTGTGTATATATATGTGTAAGAAAAAGAGCAAGTTTGGATTCATTGATTTATATTTTAGCCAAGATTTTAATATAGAGAGAAGTGAAAATTGAAATAAATAAATAAATATAAACTTACATTAAAAATAGAAACGTGTATGCCTTCCCCCCCCAAAAAAAAACCCCTAAAAAATTAAAAAAAAAATAGAAACGTGTGGTAGAAGCTTATATTTTTAGATCTGAGGATAGATCTGCTACCATCAAAATGATTCCCATGCATAGCAACCCTCTCCTTCGGGTATCTCAGGCGCCATGTCTTTACAGGAGCAGGAAGCCTGTCTTTCCCCTGTGGAGAGTCTGATGGGTGTGAATTGCTGACGTTGGAGTTAGCAGCCCATTCGTGAAACTGGGGCTCCAAATCCGAGAATAGAGGATTACCTGGGGGTTTATTTTAAGGCTTAACTGATGGACCCTAAATAAAACAGTTGGACCCATTACCATCAAGTTGGTTCTCAGTGTGTGGTTAGAAGTTCAAGGCTTACCTAAGTACCACCAGAGCTCTTTTGCTTTAGATGAGGGGAAATGTAATGTCTCTTACTGTTAATGGCCGAGTTGGCTTGCTAACCACAAGGTCAGCAGTTTAAACCCACCAGTTCTCCATGGGAGAAAGATGAGTTTTTTTGTTCCTGGAAAGATTCACAGCTTTGGAAACCCACAGGGACAGTGAAGACACAATGTGAAAGAATATAGTCGGAGTGGATTCAATCGTCCTACTTCTGTTGACCATGAGGCATTGGTGAATAAATCCACTTTTGATTTTTGAGTCCTTTCTTTTTGCGAGGGTGATCATTAATTTCCCTTTTTTCCCTTCCAAATTCAAAACAGGAACTGACAACGTCTCAAAAAAGCGGCGGCAATGTTCTTCAGATGATGTACGAGGAACCCGAACGCTGGTCTTTCACCTTCCAGACGTATGCCTGCCTCAGTCGGATACGAGCTCAACTGGCCTCTCTCGATGGCAGGCTCAAAGATGCAGAGAGACCTGTATTATTTTTTGAGCGATCAGTGTATAGCGACAGGTATTTGAAAATTGCTTGTACTTATCTATTTGGGTTTTGTTTTTGTTTTTTAATTAAGAATTGGTCTTTTTTCTCCCCCGCTTTCCTGGAATTACTCAGCAAGCTGGGAATTTCATATGGAAAGTACTGATAATATTGGAAGTTCCAGCTCGTAGAAGAGAGCTCAGGCAGTTCAGTGGTTAGAGTTGAGCCGCGTTTCATAAAGTTTGCAGTTTGAAAGCACCAGTCGGACTTCGAGAGAGAGGGCTTTCTACTCATGAACAATCAGTCTTCGAAATTCATAGGGGCAGTTCTCCTCTGACCTAAAGGGTTATTCGGAGCCCGCTTCACCTCCATGACAGTGAGTTTAGTTTTTGGTAGTTTAGAGAACCCATAGCCATTCCCGTTGATTCCAATATGGCATTTGTGACCCTATATAGGGTTTCCAAGCCTATAAATCTTTATGGGAGCAGACAGCTTTATCTTACTCCCCAGCAGAGGTTGTCGGGTTTGAACCACTCATGGTGGTGTTAGCAGCCTAACCCACAACTTCCAACAAGATCTAGATTTGATGGGAACCCTAGGGGATATGATTGTTATTTCACTCAAATTTACAGGACGCTTTGTTCTCCCTCCATCCCTTTTAAAATTTCATCTGCACTCGAGATTCAGTGCCTGGATCTATGTTTTTGACTCACCTGATACAGGATCAAAAAATCTGTAGGGGGAAACCTTAGAAAGGCCCTGTTTATGTAAGAATTTTGTTGACCTTCAAAGTGAGCTCGTAGTAATGGTTTTTAAACATTTTAGTCTTAGGACTTGTTACATGCTTTATAATTTTAGAAGAGCCTAGAATTTGGGATATAATTGATATGTATTTTTTTAGAAACAAAAATGTGTTAAAGTATTTATTAAAGTTGTCATTTATAAAACCATTATTAACTAACACAAATAGTGTGCTTGTGAATTAAAAAGTAAATTATATTTTACAAAACAAAACAAAAGAATTAGGACTGTGATAGTATACGTTCATAAAAAATTTAAATATCTGGCTTAATAAAAAAGCTGTATTCATGTATTTGCTTCTACATTCAGTCTGCTGTGATACGCTATTTTGGTTGAAGAAAATTTGCCTTTCACATTCCCCCTGAAAGGGTCTGAGAAACTTCCAAGGGCCTTCAAACAACATTTTTTTTTTAAACAACATTTTGAGAATCTACTATTCATGAAAATATTTCGTATAGTTGGGAAAACTAGTGTTTTGTTGTTCAGAAGACTTCTGGCACAGGCTTAAGAGAATGCTCCTTTTCATTTTCTCTTTGGAACCCTCTTTTTTTCTACATAATTTCCTAAAAAGAATTTAAATATAGAATGGACTTTCTTTCAGGTATATTTTTGCATCTAATTTGTATGAATCTGAGTGCATGAATGAAACAGAGTGGGCAGTTTATCAAGACTGGCATGACTGGATGAATAACCAATATGGCCAAAGCCTTGAACTGGACGGAATCATTTATCTTCGAGCCACTCCGAAGGTGAGACTACATAAAGATTTGTTTGTTCCTGTACAATTGTAAATATTTAGAAATATTTTTTTGGGGGGTGGGCATCTATTTAGAAATATTTTGAGTGGGATACAGTAAAAGCAATTTCGTTTAACTTTCCTGCCTACCCTCCAGCTCCTCACCGCCTAATTGGAAACATCTGTGTTGCTTGTCGTTTCATTGAGTATGTTCTGACCTGTAGCAACTGTGTTCAACAGAACAAAACACCGCCAGGTCCTGCTGTAGCCACGCAGAGGTTCCTAAGTCTGAGCCCATTCTTGCAGGCACTGCGGATTTTTTGTTTATATTTATTTATTTTGCAGCCACTGCGTTTTATAACTGTACATAGGCACATTCTATTTTCTCAACAAACTGGATTTGGCAAGTCCCTCTTGTTCTCAGTTTTATTTTGTTCATCATTTCTTTCTACCTTTTGCTGTCTAGCTCATCTGTCACAGCTAGATTAGAGTGAGTAACTTGCTCAAGCAACTCCTCGACTTTCCAGAAGTGAGACTGTAGATAATCCAATTATTGTTGAGTTTTTGACTCCTAGAATATGGCATGGACATAAAATAAAAGTACAGTGATATTCCTAAACAAATGGTAAAGTTGATGGAGTACTTTTTCTTTTTTCCTTTTTTTAAAATTAGGGCATTTTATTGGGAGCTCTTTGCAGCTCTTATAACAATCCATGCGTCAGTTGTATCCAGCACATTTATGCATGTTCCCATCATCATTTTTAAAACATTTTCTTTTTACTTGAGCCCTTGATATCAGCTTTTCTTTTTTCCCTCTATCCCTCACCCTCCCATCCTTGTGAACCCGTAATAAATTATAAATTATTATTTTCATATCTTGAGAAGAGACATAATAGGACCTCCTAGCATTTTCACGTAAGTAAAACAAAACAAAACATCATCCTCACTGCCATCGAGTCAATGTCTATTTACAGTGACCCTCAGTTAGGTGAGCGCAATTAAAAATGTGCCTTTCATGGTCGGTTGTAACATAGCTATCCTTATTAAAACATTATTATTATTGTTATTATTTATTAATAGGAAAATGTACAATTTTAGTTTCTGTATTCACTCTCTTTTTAAAATTTTTTTCCCTGCTGTGTCCCCAAGACAAAAATTAGACTGATAAATATAAATATCCTAATTTATTCATTCATCATTAAAAAGAAAATTCCAAGACATCCTGACGAGCAGTACTGTCAGTGTTAATAATACCTGTGTGCCTACAAAGAAGACAACTTAATATGACTTATTTAAATGTGTGCAACAGCCATCAAGGCCAAATGTGAGAAGACTGAAGGTTTTTACAAAATAACTAATCTGAAATTGATCACACGTAATCAAGATATATCGATAATTATTGGTGATAAGAGTGGAAAAGTTATCAAAAAGGATTAGTAATTATAAAATGTGACCTTGGTGATGAAGCAGTAGCTTGCTTACATGTTAGAATTTTACAAGACTACTCGCATTTTAGTTGCAAATGCATATTGGAGTGCATCCCACATGAATGTAGAGACTGTAAAGAACAGATTTGACACATTGAATGCTATTGACCAAAGACGGGATGAGTTGTGGGATGACATTAAGGACATCATACATGATGAAAGCTAAAGACAGGAAAGAAAGAAAAAAAACAAGATGGATGTCAAGACAAATTCTGTAACTTGCTCTTAAATGGATAGTATCTTCAGTGAATAGAAATGTTGATGTAAAAGAGCCGAACAGAAGATTTTATAAAGGCAGGTCAAGAATACAAAGGAAAACAAAATGAAGTGTACAAAGATCTTGAATTAGAAAACTAAAATCTAGGTGGAACCGATTGCAAGGATCTACATGTAACCTCCTCCCTGGGGTACGGACAACAGGGAAATGGGCAAAGGGAGACATCAGACAGTGTACAATATGACAAAATAATAATAATTTATAAATTTTCAAGGGCCCATGAGGGACAGGTGAGTGGGGAGGGCGTGGAAAGAGGAGGAGCTAATACCAAGGGCTTAAGTAGAAAGAAAATGTTTTGAGAAGGATGATGGTGACAGATGTGCTTTGTATACAATGGATAGATGTAAAGATTATGAAAAGAGTTGTATGAACCCCCATAAAACGATTAAAAAAAGAGAAAACAAATCTTTTAATATATCTCAGGCTAAATGACATGAATGAAAGTTCAATCCTCAAGGTGCCGGGATTGAAGGATGCTACGGGCAAAATAGTGAAGAGTGCAGGAAGCATCAATGGAGAAAGGAGTGAATACAGTCAGTGCCCACAAGGTTGATCTGCCTTTCAGCATTTCAAGACGTAGCATGTAAACAAGAACTGATGGTATTGCAGGAATAAAAGGCATTGGGGTAAAACAAGACTGCAGGAATTGATATAATAGCAATGAAGAATTGTGTGTGTGTGTTTGTGGGCATCACTGCCTCTGGTGGCTGTGCTGCTCCTGAGAGCCGCTGCTGGATTTGAACCGCCAAACCTGTGGGCCACAGTCCCGCACTCAACCACTTAGGCCACCGGGGCTCAGTCCCAATGAAAATGTCTTAACAGAGTCAGTGGCTCAGCTCGTCGAGCGGAGAACTGTGGGGTGGGGTACCTGTAACAAACTGCAGTGCTGAAACGCTGAGTAGTCTGCCAGGAACTCTGGGTAACTAATGGGAAAGAGTCATACCTGTGCTTATCAGAAAGAACGATATCCCAGCAGAAAGCAGTTTTAAACTTGCATTCATTAGTATGACATGAAAGTAAAATTTTGCTGGAGATAATTAAAAATTGGATGCAGCAATGTATTAACAGGGAGCTGCCAACAATTCAACCCAGATTCAGAAGAGGATGTAGAATGAGAGATCATGACCAAGAGTACAGAATACCGGAGAGATCGTTACTTGTACTTTGACTGTTTAAAGGCAAATCCTAACAAATTATGAATACTATTGTAAATGGGAATTCCGCTTAATTGTGCTCATGTTTACTTGTAGACAGACCAAAAGACAATCATCTGAACAAAACACAGGGATTCCGTGTGATTTATGTATTAGACTGGGTTGACTAAAGAAATCCAGAGACTCACAAGTATAAGAAAGAGCTTTATATTAAGTCATTACCTATAAAGAAAACATCCCAGCCCAATTCAGCTTAAGCCTATAAGTCTGAAACTAATCCTTAAGTCCCTCTTCAGATTAACTCAGACACATGCAGTGATGCAAAATGCAGGAAGATCACAGGCTGGTGGGTACAAAGACTTGTAGATCTAATGACGCCAGTAACATCTCCAGGGCTTTGGCCGCAATCAGGGCACTTCAGCAGGATGATGTAGGCAGAGGGGCTAGATTCGCCAGACCCTGTTTATGATAAGGTCATGCCCATGAGGTGGTACCATCAGGCTGTGAATACCTGTGAATTCACAGGTTGAATACCACCCCTTCACTTTTATATCTTCAAGTTGATATGTTATCAGGAAGAGTACGTGTCAGGGTTGTATCCTTTCACAATATTTACTCAAAATTTGTCTGCTAAATAAATAATCCCAAGAAGCTGGTACTCTGTGAAGAAGAATGAGACATCTGGGTTGGAGGAAGACTTCTTAACAAGCTGAACTATGCCGACAATACAATTTAATAACTTGGTGAAAATGAAGAGTACATAAAACACTTACTGGTGAAGATGAAAGACAACAACGAAGTCCTCACAACTGGACCAACAGATGACAACATGATAAACTGAGAAAGGATTGAGGTTGTCAAGGATTTATTTTTCTTGGAACTATAATCCAAACTATAACCCGTGGAAGCAGCAGTCAGGAAATCAAGTGACATACTACCTTGGGCAGACTTACTGCGAAAGAGCTTGAAAGTGGTTGAAAAGGCAAAAAAAAAGTTGAAAAGCAAAGATGTTGTTTTGAAGACTGATGTGTGCCTGGCTGAAACCACGTTATTTTCAGTCACCTTAAAAGCATGCAAAACATGGACAATAAATAAAGATGACCAAAAAAATCCATGTCTTTGAATTGTGATGTTGGTGAAGGGATAGTATGTTGCGGAACAACAGCCAATATAGCAGGACATACATTGGTATCTCATCCAGAAGGGACCAGCCCGTGGAGAAGGGCACCGCGCTCGATAGAGGATCAGTGGAAACGAAGGAGGCCCTCTAGATTTGACACGAGGTGCAGCAAGGGCCTCACAGGAATGATTGTGAGCGCGGCATGGGACTGTGTGGGCATGTTTCTGTCGTGTATAGGAGCTCTGTGAATAGGAATAGACTCAGTCACACCTAGCAATAACTGTATTTCCAGTGGATATTTTATTCATCTTTTAGCAAACTAGAATAAATTATAATTTAATTTAAAAAATAGGGCAGCTATCAAAAAAAATATAAAGAATGAAAGCTTAATTTTTTTCATATTATATTTATACTTTGATTAGATACTTTTAAAAAATTTGTGTTTGATTAGAGGATTTTTAATTGTTAAAAAAGGCTTAAATTTTTCTTTAAACACAGTTTGAATGCGGCTATAGTTTCATGTACATTAGTTTGGTTATGTGTTCTTATTTTCTCGTTGGTTTCTGAGGATCTGTGACTCCCTGCAAGTTTTTTTAAAACTACATATTTTTAGGGAAAACAGATCTAGAGCTTTACTGTTTGATGCCATTTAAGTTTAAATTATTCTAAATTTGTATTCCTTAGTTTCCACACTGGCAATCCATTATTCAATAGTCAGAAGCAACAGGTGACCATTGGCTACTTTTGTGACTATTACAGATAATGGGTATTTCAACATTGCAAAATTTTTTTTAACATTTTATTGGGGGCTCATACAACTTTTGTCACAATCCATACATCCATCCATTGTATGCAAAGCACATTTGTATATTTGTTGCCATCATTCGCAAAACATTTCCTTTCCACTTAAGCCCTGCAGAAATTTCTTTTGGTCGGAATCAGTCCCGAGGTTTCATTACATTAAAAACTTCACCTTTCATGGTTTTTTACTTTGTGAACACACATTTTCTAATCAAATTTAGCAAACCTCAGATGTTTATTATTGTTTAATGACTTTTGTTCCTTTTTATCACATTTGTATGTAGATGCTAAAGTGTATAGACTTTGACCTATGTTTGAAAGTCCTGCTTAGTTTTGTCATATGCCAACGAGCCGCTTCTGACTCATAATGATCTGCATGCAACAGAATGACACACTGCCTGGTGTGCACGGTCTTTGCAATCATGGGTGTGTTGGAGTTCCTGGTTGCCACTGCCTCAATCTTGTTGCGGCTCGTCTGTTTTGCTGGCCTCTATCATGCATGATGCCCTTCTCCACAGACTGGTCCGTCTTGATAACATGCTCAAAGTACATGACTTGAAATTTTGCCAACCTCTCTTCTAAGGAGACTTCTTGCTGTACTTCTAACAGCTTAGTTTAGAGACATCAAAATGATATGAAAAGAATGGAAAGGAGCTGAGCCCTGGTGGCGCAGTGTTTGTGTGCGGGACTGCGGCCCACAGGGTTGATGGTTCAAATCCAGCAGCAGCTCTCCAGGAGCAAGGCTGGGCTTCCTACTCCCACCAGGGCAGTGATGCGAGAAAAAAAAAAAAAAAGAAAAGAATGGAAAGGAGAGAATTAATTATCTTTGTAGAAGAATTAGAGATTTTGGCCAAAAATAACCAAAGGGACACAGAAACCAAAACCATTGCTGTTGAATCAGTTCCAATTCCTGAGGACCCTAGGGTCGAACTGTCAGGTTTTCAGAAGTAAATTGCCAGGCCTTTCTCCTGAAGCACATAGGGTAAATTTCAGGCATCAACCTCTTGGTACCTCCCAGGAACTCCAGAGAAACACTAAGGAAGACTTTTTTTTATATTAATGGCAGTGGGCAAGAATGATTCTCCTTTATTTGCTTTTTTTCTTTAATGGTCTTATTGATTGTTTTAGACATGCTTGAATCGAATCTATTTACGAGGAAGAAATGAAGAACAAGGCATTCCTCTGGAGTATTTAGAGAAGCTTCACTGTAAGCATGAAAGCTGGCTAATGAATAGGACACTGAAGTAAGACTTATTTTTGCTTGCTATTAATTTTCCATTTATTTGTTCAATTCTAACCTAAAATTTGGAAGATACAAATAGCAATGTGAAGTTTTTCATTTATAGCCATTTTATTTATGTATATCTTCCAGAATTAGGAAGATTTTGTCTGCAGATTTTGACTCCATTATTATTATTTTACTTTAAAGAATCATTTTATTGGGGGTTTATACAACTCTTATCATAATGCATACATACATACATACATACATACATACATTGCGTGCCAAGCACACTTGTACATTTGTTTCCATCATTATCAAAACATTTACTTTTTACTTAAGCCCTTGGTATCAGCTCCTCACTTTTTCCCCTCCAACCCTCTTCACCCTCCCTCATAAGCCCTTCATAATTTATAAATTATTTGTCATACCGTACACTCTCAGATGTCTCCCTTCACCCACTTCCCCATTGTCCTTATTATTTTACTTTTAGTCAGATTCTAGTTCCTTTAAATTTTATAACTTGTTTTATAGCAAAACCCTCAGTTTTGTTAGGTGCCTTCAGGTATAGTTTTAGAAAGTATATTTTAAATTTGTTTCCTGTAACATGGCATTGGAGGTAGAATAGCCTTAACTGTTAATAGTGTTTAAGGTCTTGGTTACAGACTATTTTCACTTATTAGTATATGAGTTTGTAAAACCTCCGAACCTCAACTAACTCCTTAGGTTCTGATGCGAAATACTCCTATTTTGGTGTGCTTTTGAGGAGAGTCACATACCATAATGCTCCTAGCTCTAAGTGAGAAGAAAGAGGGTGCTAGCTGAAATTCTTTTTTAAAAAATCATTCTATTGGGGGCTACTCCAACTCTACTTATCACTAGCCATTGTGTCAAATACACTTGTACATTTGTTGCCGTCATCATTTTCAAAACATTTTCTTTCTACTTTTGCGCTTGGTATCAGCTCCTCATTTTTTCCCCTCCCTCCCATGAACCCTTGATAATTTATAAATTTTTCTCCCATGTCTTATACTTCCCAGTGACTCCCTTCACCCACTTTTCTGTTGTCTTCCCTCCCGGAATGGGATTGTGTGTCTATCATTGTGGTAGGTTCTCTCTTTCTCCCCCCACCTTCCCCTTATCCTCCTGGTATCACTACTCTCAATATTGATCCCCATGGGGTTTATCTGTCCTGGATTCTCAGTGTTTCTAGCTCTTGTGGGTACACGTGTACGTGCTTTGGTAGCTGGATTTGGAAGGTGGAATTGGGGTCACAGTAGTGGATAGCAGCAAACGTTAAAGAACTAGAGGAAAGATGTATGTTTCATCAGTGCTCTACTGCACTCTGACTGGCTTCCTTGTGACCCTTCTGTAAGGCGATGTCCAATGGTCTGCAGATTGGCTTTGGGTCATCGTATGAAATTCTTTCAGGTTAACTAATATAACATTGTTGACAACAGTTTGATTTCCAATGATAAAGATGGAGGGTTTTTTTTTTTCTTTTCTGATTATTGTACTTCTCTCTAAACAGAACCAACTTTGATTATTTACAAGCGGTACCGATCCTAACACTGGATGTTAATGAAGACTTTAAGAACAAACATGAAAGTATAGTTGAAAAGGTATACTTAGGCAAAGGCTATATGCTGATGTTTGTTTTGTCTTGTCTCAAAATGTGTGTTACTATGTGAAAAAACTTTTCTCACGGAAAAGATGACAAAGTTCTATGAAAAATAGCATTGTGAACTAAATTTTGGAGCTGATCTCTGCTTTAGCTTCATTCTTTTTTACCTTTTTTCCTTCTCCCTCAAATCTCTTGTCTTTAAGTGTTTGTTTTAATGATAAACTACTTGTGCAATTAAATTTCTTTTTCAGTTCAATTTAACATGCATACTAAAGTTGAGACTATAGATCTCAGCCTTTTCTATGTTAGCTGATGTTTTGAGATGAAGGGATTTATAGTTGTGAATTTCACATCAGTAATTATGTTAATGAGTATTAATATATCTCCCAGATAATTGGAAGTTGATCATATTGTATTGTTAATGGTAACCATATTGACTGTGAAAGAATCTGTTGACTAACATTTAAAAGAAATTAATATAACAAGTAACTCTATCCCCATACTTAATAATTTAACAATCTGAGACCATGAAAAGAAAAACCAATTCTTTTGGTTTCATTTTAAGAGACATTTGATATTTTAGAGGAGCTGTCAACAAATGTGTCTGCTTACTGTAGTCGATACTTAACATTCAGAACATTTTATAGGGCGACATTTACAGATAATTACTGTAGGACATACAGGGCAGTGCTAGTTCGGTGTTTGAAGTCTTGCCTTGTCCGTGGAAGCATGCTTGCTTCCTGTGATGCCCAGTACGTGCCTGCACCTCGAGCATAGCCATGCCTCCTCCCTGTGTGGAGGCTTGCCTGTGGCTGTGATGCTGACCAGGCTTTGGTGGAACTTCTAGACTTCAACTAGGAAGAAAGATCTGAAATGAGCCAATGAAAACCTTTGAAATCACATGATAGCCCCATCCTGTTGAACAGGGGGTCACTTGGGGCAGCTGATAACTACAGTCTATAGTTGGTTTATTTCATAATACAAAATAAAGTATAGGTGACAATTTAATAATGCTAGCAATTGGCTTTCTCGTTTAGGATATTTACTTCAAAACCTTATTTCCTTTTTGAGAAGGATTACTGTATATTCTTTTTGTTTTTGTTTTTGAGGCATCACTGCCCTCTGGTGGTGGAAGTAGGAGGCCCAGCCTTGCTGCTGGATTTAAACTTCCAACCTAGTGGGCCGCAGTCCCGCGTACAACCATTACGCCACTGGGGCTCAGCCCTGCTGTATATTCTATAATAAGAAATTGGTCCTATTGCATTGTGATTTGGGTCAGATGACTTAATCCAGTGCTCACATGTCTTCTCACATACTAGCCTTGCAGAATATGTGATTCAAATTTTGGTTTCAGAAAAATGACAAATCTATTGCATGTGTAATCTACATAATTGTTAAGTGATTACCCATTATTAAAGTTACTAGTGCTAAATGTGATTCGTGGTATTTAAATTTCAAAAATTATAAAATTAGCATAATTGGTGTAGAACTCTTTAATCTTAAGTTTAAATTTAAGACTCTTATAATTTTAGGTCACTTATTTATAATTATAAGACTTATAATTTTAGGTCCCTCAAGTAATTACCAATATTTCAAAAGTAAATATTATGGAATATGATTGAGTTGTCTTGCCATTTACTTTTGTACTTCGAAATGAAGATAGTATTGTATATTCTGAATTAGTCAAAGAATCACATCAACATTGTTTTCCCTCCCCTCAGGTCAAAGAATTTTTGAGCACTTTGTGAGCTTGCTGAAGACTAGAGGCATCCAAATGTGCCCAGATACTACAGTCTTGTGTCTCTTTGTAGTTTCATGTTAATGGACATCTCACTCGCAAACCCAAATTTTTAACCATCTTGCCTGCAAGGAAGACTTTTTTTGTTGGACAACTCCTATTTAAGTTATGGCTCATTACTCAACTGGAAACTTTAATGTTACATAGCACGAAGTAGTCTGTGTCAATTAGTATGCTATTATAAGTTTAAAGTTTGAAAGTGAAAAATTTTTAAATCATTTTATTGGGCGCTCGTACATTGCTTTTCAAAGAGTGAAGTTTGAGAACACCTTAGAAAAAGAATGCTGAAATTTAAAGTGTTTTTGATCAAGTGGCTCCTTTCCAACTTAACTTTATCTTGAAGGTAAGCATACAGTAGGTTTAACACTTCGTCACTACACTGATCTCTCTTGAAGTATCCATGACACAAGAGCATTTTGTTCTGTTTGGTAGTGATATTTCTGAAATCACTTACTCTTTTTCCATGCCTTTGTTTTTTTAACTTCAGTTTGGAAGAGACTTATTTTATTCTTTAGCATGGGGGTTTTAGGGAAGATATATGTACATTCTTTCATGATGTAATGTCTAATATGTGTCAATTTGATCAGACCATCATTCTTAGTATTGTGTGGTAGTTCTCCATTTTATAATCATCTTTCAGCTTATGTGTTGTAAATGCAACCCTATGTGTCAATAAGGCGGGATTAATGTGCAGGATATCATGAGTCACAGTTTACAAGAGGTGTGGTTAGAGTCATGCCCTTTGATGTCAGGAGAATTTTCTTGTGGTACATATTGGATGCTCTGGAAAGACTCTCCCTTGTTCTGGATGTTGCATCTGATTTGTTATCTCATGGCCTGTGCTTGGAACTTGAGCCAGTCGGCTGTTGACTTCTAGTTTGGGGATTTGAAGTTTTGTGAGCCAGCAGCCTGCCTTCTGACCACTGATCCTGCTTCACCAACCCCTGTTGCAATCACATGAGCCAGAGAGCCTTACAGCATGATGCCTAACCGATGGATTGGGCACTTGCCAGCCTCTACAACCATCTGAGCCATTATATAGATACGTAGATATACATACACATCACTGATTTTGTTTCTCTAAAGGATCAAGCCTAATACATTTGATATTGAGTGTTACTGTAGAAATAAAATTATAAAGATGAGTTTTCATAATTCTGAAGTCTGGCCTAGTCTGAAAAGAACCTGATTACTCTGCCTCCAGAAGTAAATAGTGACTTTGCCACTACTGAGAAAGAAGGAGTGGAGTGCATGCTTTGGATCCAGGGTGCTGCTACAGAGAACCTCGGAGATCAAGGGGAGGATTGATGCCCAGACAGGTGGTGTTCTCCAAAGAAGGCTGAGCCCAAAGACACTGACAGGTGTCCAGAACTCTTTCCTAGAGCTAGCGGGAAAAAACTTACCCTGAGAGCTAGTGCCATGAATTAGGACTTTGCAATGCCTTCTTCCTGAATTACCCTTTTAGGATGGAAAATGACTATTCTAATGGAAAGATTTGGAGGTTGGAAGTAGAGCTTTCCCTAAATTTCTTTCCATGTTACAGGTGATATTAGTGGGGGGATGAGTTTACTCATTTTATTCTGTATTGTTCCTGCCCTAGGGATGAGTAATCTTTCTTAGACTTGGTAGAAAGTTAAAAAACATCTGAAACCAAGGTACATTATTTTAGTAGTTTAGTCTGTTTAGTTCCATTTCATAGTTCTCATTTCATCCCGCTTTTCCTTATTGTTTGGTTTAGCAGTGTGGTTTAGCAGTGTGCTAATTTAAGGATTAAATCAAAATTATACACTTCTCTGCGGTCCTTGTGGTAAACTCTGGGTGGTTGACTTTGCATCTTTTTTTTGGGGGGGGGGGGGGGGGGGGGCATCACTGCTTCTGGTGGTCATGGGCGCTACCCAGTGCCTCTCCTGAGAGCCGCGCTGGATTTGAACCGCCTAGTCCGCTGGCTACAGTCCCGCACTCAACCACTTATGCCACCCGGGCTCAGCCCGCTTTGCAACTTTTGGGAGTTTTTGCCTTCAGAATTTTCTACCAATATGATTTTGTTTTATGTATTGTGTATCTTAAAGCTAATTTCTGTTGAATTACGTATCTGTGCACATATATACAGGAACCCTGGTGGTGGAGTTGGTTAAGCAATGGATTGCTTACTGCAAGTCAGTAATTCAAACTCATTGGGAGAAAGTTGAGGCTATCTACTCCCATAAAGATTCACAACCCCGGAAAAACTTTTTAGGGTCACTCTGAGTCAATTCATGTAGTGAGACTGGATTTGGCTTTGAGGATTTATATATTTAAAAATATGAATGAATAAATACACACATATGAATAAATACATTACCCCGGTGGTGTAAGTGGCTGAGTGTGGGACTGTGGCCTGCGGGCTTGGCGATTCAAATCCAGTGGCGCCTCTCAGGAGCTCTCACGACCACCAGAGGGCAGTGATGCCCTGCCCCCCCACCAAAAATACATACACACAGAAGTTGGGGAAGAGTTTTTCCACCATTAAGTAATCAGTTGCAGTTAATTATCTCTAAGGTACTTAGATGAGTAGTTTTAATTAGTAAAATTCCATGAATTCATCTGTAGTCTATATAATAGAAGGGTTTTAGATTTTGTTTTCTAGTCTTAAACTGTAGGACCCCTGGCATTGGGCTGCAATCTGCATGATCCTCAGTTTGAAACCTCCCTCACCTCCTCTGGAGAAAGACTGGGCTTTCCACTCCCATAAGCAGTTACAGTTTTGGAAACCCACTGGGGCCACTGTGAGTCAATATTGACTTGATGGGAGTGTTTATTTAAGATATTGAGGGTTTCTTTTTTGTGTTTGTAATCTTTTAAAGGGGCATTTTAGAAAAATTCCTTTTAAAAATGGGAATACTTTGAAACTATTTTCCTTTTTAAAAATGTCATTTTTTGTACTCAATTTCCTACTCAAAGATGGTATTTAGTAGGCTACCTCATACAGTACTGATGCACTGATTTTGAAGAGTGGACTTAGTTTCAAATTTATAAATGCCATAAATTTTTAAGCTGGTTCATTATATTTCATGGATTCTTTTGTCTTTTTCCTAAATGAATTTGCCTATTTAGTAAAATATTTGATTAATAAGTATAAACATCATGAACTTGTGGAAGTACATGCATTGAAATCTTTTTAGACTTTCAAAACTTGCCTAACTTTGAAAAATATTGATATAAAATGACTGATCTATATAAATTACATTGGTTCTATTTTAGAGAATTAAAATTCAGTGATTTTCACTGGCTCTTTTAAAAAATGCAAGGAATCTTAATTTGAAAACTTGAAAGTATTTGTGAGGACTCAGCATGAAGCTGAATGGGTAGCGTGGTAGGTAATTGGGCCTACTGGTCTGCTTTATGTCTTTGAGCCTGTATCTTTCATCACCTTTCTTTTGAGTATATGTTGTACTACGTAATAGTTTACTCTTCTAAGAAGTTAATAAAGAAGGTATTTTCCTTGTCAAGACTTTTCTATCTACTGTGTCTGAAACTTAAAACACTAAGTAGTGACAGCTGGGAGGTGTTTTGGTTTAGTTGCTGTGAATCAGTTCTGACTCAGGGTGACCTGTGTAAGGAATAAAAAGAAATTGGCCTAGTCTAGTGCCATCTTCGTGACGGCTGGGAAGTTTGAGTCCATTGTAGCTATTGTGCCATTCAACCCATCTACTTTAAGGTTGGCCCTCCTACCGAACATTATGTTCTTTTCTAGTGATTGGTCTTTCCTGATGATTTGTAAGCAAGTTGATATCTCCCTAACCTCCCTCTCCTTTCTAAGGAATGTCCCCATTATATTTCTTTTAAGAACAATTTGTCCTTTTGGCAATCCATTCAGTATTCACAGCAAATCGCCTTTGTTTCCTCACTTAGATTTGAATTAAAACCCAAGAAGTAGCGAGTGCAGTACTTGTGACTCCTTGGTAACAGCTCCTCGCACTATGCATTTATAGATGCCTTTTTACAAACCCAAGAGCACCCCGAACAACAAACTCTTCATGTTTTGGCAGCTACAGAATATAGTGTAAAGCCAGCCAGAATGTTTTCAGCCTGCGGCCCACTGGGATGGAGGTTCGATTCCAGCTCCACGGAGCAATGGCTGGGCCTCCTACTCCCACCACCCGAGGGCAGTGATGCCCAAAAAAACAACAAAAACAGAATGTTTTCAGCAATTGCCCTGTTCACAACTTGGGATTCCTTTTGGTTAGTTTTCACGCTTAATTTTTGTGAAAATTCTTGTACTGGTAGTGATTGATTGTTTCTGCTACCTGTTTATATAAACTTTTTGTAAGCTTGCAGAACTTGCACACTCTTTGGTTTCCTGTGGCACCTGGACACCTGCTGGTCAGAGGGTTGACCCATGTCCCAGAGCATCTGCAGCGAAAAAACAGGCCAGGGAGGAGCTGTTAAATTTCCATTGGGCTTAGACCAAGGGAAGTTCAAGGGTCTTAAGGACTTTTGTGTACTGTGGATTGTCAAACCCTTGATAGCTGCTTCCTGTAAGAGATCTTGACCTCTTGATTCATAACAATAGCAAAATGACAGTTATGAAGTAGCAACAAAAATAATTTTATGGTTGGGGGGTCACCAGCATGAACTGTATTAAGGCATGGGTGGAAGCTTTAGGAAGGCTGAGAATCGCTGCTCTGATACAAGAACACACCGGGACTTCCTATTCTTTTAAACATTCTTCCCCATCTTTGTGTGTATGTATTCATATTTTAAATATACATATATACTAAGGTGGTGGTTACCACCTGGTATTTGCAGCCAATCTCGTGAGCTAGGTGGCTCAAGAAGGTAAACTTGTGTGTGTACTTCAGAGGTACAATCTTGAAGGCAGCAGGAACCTCCATCACTTTTTTAGTATATGTGCTGCTGAAGCAAGGACCCATGGAAAACCCTGACATGCTTTAGTCTTGTATACGTGCCCCACACAGTTTTTCAAAGATGGACCAGGGGTCCCAGAAGTGGTGGTGGGGTCCAGAAGTGGTATAGCCCCTAAGAGTTTTTTGAAGAGGCCATATACTTGAATGTGTTTCTGTAGAAGGAACTGGAAGATCATCAACTTGTGCTCCAGAAAACACTTGTTTGAAATCAATGTGGGCTTTTTGATGGTCATTTGTTTAACTTCAAGCCTTTAAGACCCCAGATGCTATATATTTTGATAGCCAGGCACCATCAGATTTCTTCACCACATTTGCGTATGTACCCATTTTACTTCAGCAATTATGCCAGGAAGGTGTGCATCACAGAATGCCAAGTTGTTGGAACAGAGTGTTCTTGCATTGAGGGAGGGCTTGAGTAGAGGCCTGAATTCCATCCACTACCTCAGTGTATTGCCTTATAAATAGATGTACATAGGTCGACACTCTATTTTTATGAATCAATGTATTCATACACACACACACACATATGCTTATACCTCTATCCATAGCTTTTGTGGCTTTGTTTTGCAACTATTGCTGATTTTCTATGTTCCTTCTTGGTTCGCCTTACTGTTGGGTGTTCAGACTGGACTAACTCCCTGCTGTGTGTCCCCAGTATTGTCCTTTGGTGCAAGATGCTCCAGTGAGGGAACATCATGTCCAGCTGTACTCTGCTCTGCAGACCTCTCTGTGCCTTAGCAGCTCTGTGCAGGGACGTTCTCCTCAGAGCTAGGTGTGCTGAATGGGGTCTAGACTGCCCCTCTCTTTCCTTCTTGGTTTGCTTCCGTGTAGCATGCTGACCCCTTTCCCCAGCCTGTAGATTTAGTGTTATCCTCTGTCGCACATACTTCTAGGGAGGGGTTCAGTTTGGTTCTGATTAGGGCCAGTCTTGTAGCTCATTCTTTACATGTGTTGCTCCATGTGGTTAAATTGTCCTCAAGGTTTGGTGCACAATAGTGGGGTCTACATGCATACTCCCAATTGATAGAGACATAACCCATTCTCCTCTCTGGGTGGGTTAGTGTTCTACTTCCACCTGTAGAAAAATGAAAAAAGATGCTTACCCCACCCCATGCATAAGAACAAATTAAAGGTGGATCGCAAACCTAGAAGTAAAACCCCAAACTACCAGGACCATCAACGAAGGAATTGTAACAAACCTAAGAACTTGTCCCAGGGATTACATTGCCTAATAGGTAAGGATCCATACACCGGTGAACTTGAAATCAACAAGTGGGATATACTAAGGATAAAACACCTGTGTGTGTTAAAAGACTTCATGTGTGTGTTAAAAGACTTCATGAAGAAAGTAATGAGAAACCACAGACTGGGAATGGATTTTTAGCAATGACACAACAGATAAAGGGCTTATTACAAATATCTGCAATACCCTCCTAGCCTGCAAAAAGGAAAACATTTAACCTCCTGAGGGAGTGGGCAGAAGACCTTAAAAGAAGTTTCACTAGGGGGCTGAGTCCTGGTGGCGTAGTGGTTGTGCACAGGACTGCGGCCCACTGGGACAGAGGTTCAATTCCAGCAGTGGGGCTGGGCTGCCTACTCCCACCACCGGAGAGCAGTGATGCACCCCCCACCCCCCCAAAAAAAGTTTCACTAGGGAGGAAACCCTAATGGCCAAGAAACATGAGAAAATTCTCCCTATCTTTATCCATCAGAGAAATGCAAATTAAAACTGAGCTACCCAAATCAGAAAATTAGCAACATATGTTGGAGAGGATGTGATGAGATAGGAATGCTGGTGATCATGTAGATACGTGCCGCCTCTGTGGAAAGGGATCTAGTGATATTTAAAGCAAATGGATATTGAACTACTTTATGACCCAGATTGCCCTCTACTGGACATACACCCAGAAGAGGTAAGAAATGGATCAAGACTGGTTGTCTGGGCTCCAATGTTTAGGCAAATTTCCAGTATGAGTTGTAAAGTTTGATAAAAATTGCCATCTTTATCTGCGAAGAAATTTCATGTTTGTGACAAAATTTTGTGTTTCCAATCGTTTAGTTATAAGATTTTTTTTCTTCTGGTGTGGGTGTGAGTGTGGTCTTTTTTTGTATTATACAACATTTTTTGGCCAATCTCTAGTCTCTCGCAGTCCACTGAGGGCTGTTCTGGCCAGGGCTTGCCCAGCTGCCTCAGTGCGCACGGCTAATGGCCTCTGAGAGAGCCCACCAGAGCGCCCCGGGATCCAGCGGGCGGTGGCCATCGCCGGGGACCCTTCAGCGGGCCCAGGGGAACCCAATTGGCTCTAAATCCAACACATGCCCCTTGAAGCAAGCGAAAGGGTTTACTGTGAAGCACAGAAGCAGATAGTGCTGTGTAGCAAGCAGTAGTCACCCATTTGGTGGGTGAGGCAGCATTTCCTGCCACTGCTGCTGAGATGGCAGGAATTAGTCGCATCCAGTTTGAGATGGAATACTCTGCAGGTATCAGCGAAAGAGGGTCTCAGAGAAGTGACAAGTAGCACTGCCGAGCTCTGACCTAGCACTAGGATTTCAAGACGGCTCTTCAAAGGCTGGTGTGATCATGCAGGTTCTGGAGAGGATTGTTGTGGCAAGAAATAATGAAGATATTCCATTTTCGAGACCAGCAGACCTTGACTTTATTCAGCTGACTGTCTGTAAGCCTCTGGCACTGAAAACCCCACCGCGTGTTCTTACACTAAGTGAAAGGCCACTAGACGTTCTAGACTTAGAAAGACCTGCTTCCACGCCTCAAAAGGAAGAAATCCGGACTGTTGGCAGGCTAAAGAGAGAGCGCTCTATGAGTGAGAATGCTGTCCGCCAGAAGGGACAGCTGATCAGAAATGAATCCATGTACAGCATTTCAAATATGGATACACCCCACGAAGCAGCTTCAGATGACATGACGGTTGTAGATGCAGCTTCCTCAAGACGACAGATAATCGAGCTGAATGGACGCCTGCAGCTGCTCCAGGAGGAGAACCAAGAGTGGGCCGCGAGAGAGGGTCACGTACCCCATCATGGTCCCCTTCTGGCTGCCCAACAGCTGACTTGATTTCACCGCCAATGGAAACCCAGCGCCCAAAGAGATGTGGCTCTCAACAGCTAGAAATAGAAAGAATCGGCAAACGTCTGTTTCTGTCTTTGCATTGTATGCTGTTTTATGTGGTCCGTGCCCTGAAAATGTATTTTTCTCCCGGAGAGGCAAGACGGCCCGGTTTGCAGCAGATAAGGTAGACTGTCACCCCGCCATGGTGTCCTTGGAGCCGGCCCTGCAGGAACACCTGGGCACCCGCACCCGCCCCGTGCGTGTTCTGTAACCAGGTTCCCGTGGGTGCTTGAGAGGCCTAGATCTTCGCCGACTCCGCCCTCATGACCGAATCTCTTTGCCCTTTATTCTCAGACTGCGTTTGATTAAACTTACTTGTTACTCGCCCTTACTGTAAACCTAACTCAGCACTAAGGCGCCCGCAGCCCTGGTCTGGTGCCAGATGGAAGAAAACCGAGTCCTCTCAGGCCTCCCGGGTGTCTTCGGTCGGCACCTGGACCGAGGAAAACCAAGCGATCCCTCGCCTGTCAGCAGTTTGCCTGATAGGGGCAGTGCCTGCTGTCTTCATTTTAGTTTTGCAGTTGGTTTTCCGTATGATGCGTTTTTACACGGCTCATGTGTGAATGATTTTAAGATCTATGGAAAAAGGTACCAATGTAGTGTATGTAATAAACTGGTCCTCCAAAGCCAAACAAGCAAGCAAACAAACAAACAAAAAACACCCTTTCCCCCCCTGTATCGCCAGGTAGATATTTGAATGTTGAAAAAGGAGGGAAAGTTAATATAATTAGTTTTTTCTTATATTCTGTATATTTGTTTGAATACCGTATATACTCGAATATAAGCCGACCCGCGTATAAACCGAGGCACCTAATTATTATCTGGGAAAGCTGAAAAACTGATTAACTCGAGTATAAACCTGGGGTGGGAAATACAGAAGCTATTGGTGAGTTTCAATAATCAAAACAAATGAACATAAAATTACTAAAAATTGAGACATCAGTGGGGTCATATATTTAAATGTTTTAAATAAAAAACATAAATAAAATGACAACTCATTTAACATTAGTAAACCAGCACAGTAAGTGGAAAATAGGTTCAACAAAAACAAGATATCAACAATGATGCCTTAAGAGTACTATTCCCTGAGTATGCAGCGACTGAAAGCCTCTTCTGTGTGCTGGCACGCCCACCTCTAGCAGCTGGGAGGCGATGATACCGGAAGCGGCCTGGTCTGCGAGGCCGCCAGGCAGTGTGTGGCTGGGTCTGGGTCTGCGAGGCAGCGATACGGTGAGCGGCTGGGTCTGAGTCAGGTACCACTGGCCCGTATATAAGCCAAACCCCAGTTTTTCAAGACACTTTTTGTGCTGAAAAACTAAGCTAATACACGGGTACATATGGTATATCAATTATTAGATGGTATTGGCCAAGGCTGTTGAATAAGAAACTCTGTGCTCCCATTTCCCATAGAAACAATTTTTAATAAAATGGTCAGAATTCACTTTATTGCTACTGTGGTGAACTAAACAAATGTGGCTTCGTGGTGCTGACTCATGCCCCCATACTTTGCAACCAGCCTGTTCGGACCCGGGAAGCAGGGATGATATCTATACAGTGCTGAAAGAAGAAGCCACCAAGAATTCACAATCTGGTCAAACCGTCTCATAATGTAGAGTAAAACTAAGACATTTCCAGACAAAAGCTGAGAGAGCGTGGTAGAACAGACCTCTTCAAGACCGTGCTACAAAAAGACTCCTCCAGGCTGAAATGAGAGTATAAAAATAAAACTTTCTGAAGAAGTAGCGCTCCCCAGTAAAGGAAAACAACAACCAGGTTTTCTGTGTTTTCAGTTTGGGACTAACTGCCATATGATACAACCAAATGCAAAACTACAAAGGTATTGGGAACACCGAGAAGGTGTAATTTGTGAAAAAAGATGCAATTTGTGATAAAAGCAAAAAGGAAGGTGTACTGAACTGAGGTTTTCCATGCAATTAAAGTTAAATTAGTATCAATTCAAAATGGATTGTTAAAACTTTGAGATGATAAATGCAATTGTCATGATGAATACTCTGAAAATATTTAAAAACTATACATAAAAGGGAATTTAAGTATACGACAAAAATAAGAGTTAATGCCCTTACAATGACGGTATTGGATGGGGTAGAACTGTCCTGTGAGCACAGGATTAGAAACCCCATCTTTCTCCCAAGGAACGTAACTTGTGGCTTTGAACTGCTGACCTCTTGGCTCACAGCCCAATTTGTAAATGCTGTACCACCAGGACTCCCTGCTATAAGATGTTCAACACAAAAGCATGTGGTTTTGAAGGAAATTGACAAAAAGGCATTACAATACTGTGAAATTTGTGGAAGCCATCTGTGACCTCTTCTGGCTACATAAGGTAAATCTATATCCACACCAGTTTATGGTTAATTGCCTCGAGGCAGACATACCTCCATATTCCATCTTACTTATTTTTTATTCCGTTTTTCTTTTCTTTTTTTGCATCACTGCCATCTGGTGGTCGTGGGAGCTACCCAGCGCTGCTCCTGAGAGCCGCAGCTGGCCACCACTGGATTTGAACCGCCAAGCCTGCGGGCTGCAGTCGCCAGGGCTCGGCCCCATTTTTCTTTACCCTTATTCTGACACTAATTGTTCTTCCCATGTCTCTCTTTTCTGCTAGGTTCAATAATTTGCTACAATGACCACACAAAACTCACAGGCAACACTCAAAATCATAGGGATTGGAAAGTGAACAGATAGATTACCAATAGGCGGAGTCAGAAAGCATAAAGTATATAGTTAGTAATTACTCTTCTCACCCAGCAATCAAGTCTCTCTCTGGGCCTCTTCTTTGGCAGGGCATGGCCTCTGCTGCTTCTACCACTCCTGACAGGTATTGAGAGTGCTTTGCTGGTTGGTGGCTCCGCTTCCTTGATGGTCTGGAAATTCTGACTTCCTTCTTCTGAAATGCCCCATTTTTATAGCGAAGAGAATGGTAAACAAGCCAATCTCCAAGCTATGAGTCCCCTCTGATATAGCCCCATCTAATCATTTAATGGGAGTTGCAGAAATGTGGATAGAAGAGTCATATTAAGAAATTTCACTTCACCACAGATACAAAAAAAAAAGTAAAATGATAAGAGGAAGTGCTTCTTTATCTGTAATGATATCAAATGCAATTAGATTAAGCTCCCCAGTTAAAAGGCAGAGTGGCAGAATGGATCTAAGAAAAAATAGTGCTGTATCTGTAGTTGTCTACAAGATGCTTTAGATCCAAAGTGAAAAGATTGGGATGAAAATAGTCCATGAAATTTGTGAACAGGAGAGCAGGAATGCTATATTAACATCAGACAAAGTATACTTAAAGTCTAAAACTGATATAAGTGATAAGTAGAATATTACATAATGATAAAGGCATCTGTTCATAAGAAAAGACAAATATAAGTAAGCCTATCATCCAGAATATATGAAGGGAACTTCAAAAATTCATGAAAAATAGAATTAAAAGATAATTGAATTTTTCCAAGAATTTTTGTAATATATGAAAAATGTTAACACTTGAAGAGAGAAATGGGGGTCTCCAATATTTGGAAATTTTGATATACTACTTTCAATAATGCATAGCACATCTACACAAAAGTTCAAGAAGGAAATAACAAATGTCTGTTGCTTAACATCTACAATAGGTCCTTATGTGATTTGGATGGTGTGTGGGTAGCACACTTTGAGGGAGTGGACTTCTGGTTCTCTATCATTGACTGCTCTTGCAGCTGCTGGAAAGCTAAAGAATGGATACCATGGTATGATAACTTCCTCGCATGATCGCTGAAGACAAAATGGGTGCATAAGCAAATGTAGTGAAGGAAGCTAATGGTACCCAGTTATCAAAAGATACAATGTCCGAGGTCTTAAAGGTTTGACATTAAACAGGCAGCCATCTAGCAGACAAACAACAGAGCTCACATGGAAGAAGCACACTAACCTGTGTGCTCATGAGGTGTCAATGGGAAGAGTTACCAGAAGTTCAAAAACAAGCAAGCAAATTGATTGTGGAGGATACCCCAAACCCACCTCAGAAGGGCCCCACAGTAGGGATGATGAATCCAGGTGTGGCATAGTACTCATAAACAACATAACTATCCTCCAGTTCATTAATATTTCCTCTCCCTACTATTAAGGTTTTTATTTGTTCTACCTCAATAACCAAGTCAAATTTGCATATGTTCATTTGTATAATTTTGCCCATTCCAAAGAAAGGTGATCAGACAAATGCAGAAATTATCCAACAATATTATCACATGCAAGCAAAATTTTGCTGAATATAATTTTAAAATAGTTACAACGACATATCCACATAGAACTGCGAAAATTCCAGCCTGATTCAGAAAAAGACATGGAATGGGCCCTGTCACTGGTGAGGTCAGATGGGTTTTGTCTGAAAGCAGAGATTATCAGAAAGATGCTTACCTGTCTTTTTTATTGCCTACTACGTTATTTTACTGGTGGATCATAATTGGGAACTCCAGATACTTTATTGTGCTCATGCAGAACCTATAAACAGACCAAGAAGTAGTATGCAAACAGAGAAAAGGGATACTGCATGGTCTAAAATGAAAAAAGGTGTGTACCATTTACTAATTCAATCTATGCTAAAGAAAATATCCTGGTAAGATGAGTTATATGTAAATGCAGCATCTGGATTGGAGACAGATACAGGAACAACCCAAGACATTCAGATGACACAACCTCGCCTGTTGACCGCTGAGAAGACTTAAGCACACACTGATGAAGATCAAAGGCTACAGCTTTCAGTACGAATTACACCTCAACATGAAGAAAGCAAAAAACTGCCCGACGAGACCCATCAACAACATGATAAACTGAGAAAATATTGGAATTGTCAAGGATCTCATTTTACTTGCATCCGCAATCAAGAGTCATGGAAGTCCTCACTCAAAACTCAACTGCTATCGAGTTATTTCTGGCTCATATTGACTCATTCTGACTCAGGACAGAGTCTCACTGCCTCTCTGCATTGCCAAGGTTGTACATCTTATAGGAATAGAAAACTGGGGTTTTAAACTAGTGTCCTAACCACTAGCAACTCAATTTACCACCCACTGTAGGGTCATTGTAGGAATATACTTTCATGGAGCCATAGGTCAAAGGAGGTGTTGCATTGGGAAAATCTGTTGTAAATGACCTGCTTACGGTGTTGAAAGATCTAAGGACTAGAACATTTAATATTTATAAAAAAATAAAAACACACGAGTCTTACTGTTCACGCTTTAGAATTAATGTTAAGAGTTATCTTGAAAAACTGAAGGTCCTTTCCAGTAATTATTTATGCAAAGAAGTTTGCGAGGTTATGGAATCAGAGCATTCAGTCAGATGATTAATTTTCCAAAGCAAAAACAAAACAAAAAAGACCCAAAAATCGACTTAACAAAATCATGACTTGGAAAGTAATTCTATGTCAGAGATAGGATCTTTCCATTGATTAATTTTCTGAAACATTTCAACTTTTTTTTTCTTGTCTTTACTTCAAAATGCTGATAACGATGCGGCTACTTTGGTGATTCTGAACATATTTATACTTGTTAGTGTGAACTCCACAGCCACTCTGCCGGATAAATATGAAGCTGTCTGCTTCTGAAAAGATTTACAATCTCAGAAATCCAAAATGATCCCAGGGTATCTAGCAGTGGAGCAGTGGCAAGCAGGGTAAGAGGCCGCCCACAGTTACTCAGTGGGCGTCCCTGCCAGAGGGGTACGTCTCTGCCAGATTGGCCAATGGGAGAAGGGAAGAGGGACTAGGAGCCGTGCAGACCAGCAGAGTGGGTCCTGCCAGGCCTGAGGATGGGCTTGGGTGGGGTGCATGTAGAGCGAGGGCCCGATTGCTGCCCCCACCCAGAGAGGATCCGCATTCAGCGCCCCACGCAGTTCTGCAGCTGGAGGGTTAAAACATGATTTATTGCACTACAAGATACCAACACTACTGATACCACCAATAGGCACCAAGTTTTAACCGGGATCCGCTGATTCAATAATAATAAAGATTCAAAGGTTTCAAACAACAGCTGTTCTGTCCTATAGGGTAGAACTGCCACTGTGGAGTTCTGAGACTCACTCTTTACAGCAGCAGAAACGTTCCTCTTTCTCCCGTGGAGGCTGCTGGTTTGGAACTACTGACCTTGCGGTAGCAGCCCAGTGTGAAAGGCAGCTCCTAAAGCTGTCATTTTGTCCTTGTCACTGCCTGATAGAGCGGAATCACTTTACGTCGGAAGAGTACTTATGAATACTGGGTAATGTCAGACCACAATCTGTGTTCCATTTGTCTTAGCAACTAACACGACATTACTTAGACCAGCGATTCTCAACCTGTGGGTTGCGACCCCTTTGGCGGTGGTGCGACCCTTTCACAGGGGCTGCCTGATTCATGACAGTAGCAAAATTACAGTTATGAAGTAGCAGTGAAAATAATTTTATGGTTGGGGGGGTCACACAACATGAGAAACTGGGTCTCCGCATTAGGGAGGTTGAGAACCACTGACTTAGAATGTTTTAAGTAGTTTTCAAGTCATTGGCTTAGAATGTTTTAAGTAGCTTTCAAATCATACTATTCAACAGTAAAGACAATATGGGCATAGGTAGTTGATATAAACTCAAAACTTGTCAAAGTATGATAACTGTTTTACCAGCCTGAGGGTAAACACTGGCTTGAATGTCGTTCAATGCTCCTTTTCAGAATAGTTTTTAGTCCAAAGGTCTGTCATTACTCATTATCCAAATATTCTTGGCTTTAAGTTCAAAGTCTAAATCATATATTTCCTTATGTGTGTGTACCTCGATTTTTTTAATGGCCATTGATAATTTCTCTTGACAAGTCCAGTGAGTTGGTAAACTGGGGTGGGGAAGGGACTGTCCATGAAAGAAGGTGACTAGGGCACTTAGGTGTCTCTTCTTGTTTAATTTATGAAGTATATACAGAGGGAATGCAGGTGTTATACATAGGTCAGATTCTAAATTAAATATAAACCATATCAGTACAGCTATTTTGAAGGTCCTACCACTAAGTACATGTAAAAGGTATGGTCTCATTAAAAGGACATTGTGGTCTGTTATGTGTGCATCAGGGAGGTGCCAGCATGGTTAAATCATAAGGATTTGTTTTTAGTAGTTTAGTATCATAGAGGCAGTTGTGATCAAAGTTTCTAAAACAGACTGTGTGGTTCAAATACTGGCCTTGCCACTTATCATTTCATTCTATAACCTTGGGCAAGTTATGAATTTCAATGTTCTTATAGAAGGGGGTTAAATACTACAGCCTATTAGTAAAATTGTGCAACTTAAATTACTAAGCTGTGTGATACATGTTAAGTGGTTAGAACAATGTCAGTTAATACATGGTAGACATGACTGTTAGTATTCTGTTCCTTTATTTCAATGTTTTGGTTGGTGAAGTTTTCTGGAAAATTGGTAATTTTGTGCCATTATTGAAAATAATGAATAAAGTGGAACTCTGGCCAAATGTCTAAAAGTAGAAATAGCTATAACATGATCACTTCCTTTTCTCCTTTCTTTCCTTCCTTTTCTTCTCTTCCTTTTCCCTTCCCTCCCTGCCCCTTCTCTCACTCACTCTCTCTCTCCTCTTAGAAATTTGGAATGTCTTAAAATTTTTGTGTATATAGAGGGAGATTCATTTATTGCTTGATGTGGTCACATTGGAGAGTGGAATTGGATGGTTGAGAATTTGAGGAGATTGTCTTTAGTATAAAAGTGAAATACCAGACCGTTCATTCAATATTAAATTTATTCAGAAAATGTTCTTTGATCTCTTCACCACAAACTGGTAATGGAGCAAGTAAGTTGTTAACAAGTCCTCTTCCCCTGAGGAAACTTGAAGGTGCATAAAGAAGATTCGATTGATATCAATGTGCTTAGGTATTTCCTTTGAGTCACTGTATTTTTATTTTATGAGCACTGAATATAAATATCCTTAGTATTCCCAATAATGTTTCTAAGTTGGCGATGATTCCTCTGTGAATGTAAAAGGTCAGATAATTTTTAAATATATGAGTTTTATTTATTTTTAGAAGTTAAAGACAATAAGTATTTGTTAAGGAAAACTCTCAGGATAATTTGATATTTGGTAATTCTAGCACCGAGACTTTGTCAAGGAAAGTGGATAGGCTAAATAGACAGGGCTTATTATCGGTTGTCTTTACTTTTGTACTCCTTCCTAGAATATAGGTCACAATAAAGAAAAAGCTCAATGTTTGCAAGTTATTTTTAAAATCTAGACGTTTTAAAAGTTTGCTTAGAAATTTCCTTTGCCCATCCTGTTTTTGTAGAAGGCAGAAGAAAACCTATAATTATTCATTTATTTGGCTAAATGAAAATTGTACCTTACTATTATAAATCCAATATTTCTATGCTGGGAAGTGAAGGGAGGTGAGAATACCCTAATTATTCCCCACCCTCACTCCACTGGTTACCCAGAGGTTCCTGCCAGGGCATAGTTGTAGGCTACATTGATTATATACCTTGGAGAACTGCTTATATCTTGGGATCAACCTCCTTGAGTCAAGGAGATTAATTACATTAGACCACAAGTGATGGGCAGCCACATGATATTGGGGCTTAGATGGACAGCCAAGTCAGATCAGCAGATGTTTTGGGGGCAACACAAAATGTTTCAACAAGTGGATGTAACACTTGAAATGCTCATTTATCTGTTTCAAGAAAATTGCAAGTTGGGCTGAGCCCCGGTGGCATAAGTACTTGAGTGCGGGACTGCAGCCCACGGGTTTGGTGGGTCAAATCCAGCGGCAGCTCTCAGGAGCGGCACTGGGTAGCGCCCACGACCACCAGAGGCAGTGATGTTCCCCCCCCAAAAAAAACTTAAAAAAATTGCAATCTATTGTTACTTGTGCAATAGACTAGAGTAGATCAATATTTGTTTTTATTACAAAGAAAAGTGAACCAATGGAATGCTGCAATTATCAATCAATAGCATTAATACAATAAGTAAGTCAAATTTTGCTGGAGATAATTAAAAATTGATTCCATCAAAGCATCAATAGGGAACTATCAACAATTTAAGCAGATTCAGGAGAGGATATGAAATTTTCCAGAGATATAATTAATAATGTCGAATAGATCTTGGATGAAAGTAGAGAATATGAGAAAGATGTTTATTGGTATTTTAGTTACTATCTAAAAGCATTAGACTGTGTGAATCAACAAATTATGGATAATTACTGTGAAGTATTGGACTTATAGAACATATAATTGTGTTCACACATAACTGTACATTATCTAAGAGGCTGTCATTAGAACAGAACAAGGACATATTTCTTGGTTTGAAAATCAGGAAAAGGGGTTGAGCCCTGGTGGTGTAGTGGTTGTGTGTGGGACTGCGGCCCACAGGGTTGACGGTTCAAATCCAGGAGCAGCTCTCCACGAGCAAGGCTGGGCCTCCTACTTTCACCAGGCAGCAGTGATGCCACCAAAACAAAACAAAACAAATCTGGTGGGAGTCCTTCATGAGCAAGGCTGGGCTTGCTAATCCCACCAGGGCAGTGATGCCACAAAAACAAGCAGACAAACAAAAATAAACTTCAAATGTACTTTTTCTTCTCTCTCTCTCTTTCTCTCTCTCTCTCTTTCTCTCTCTCTCTCCCTCACTCCCTCCCTCTTTCCTCTCTACCTCTCCCTCATGTAATCCCTCCCCCGACTCTCTGTCTCTGCACAGAGACCTGTTGGGCTGAGGTGAGCATGCTACTATGAAACGTGTCAGACTCTTATTATTCCTCCCTTTCTCATGCTCTCTTTAAATTTGCTATAATAATAAATAATAATTAGCGCTGTAAAAAAATCAGGAAAGGTGTGCATCAGTGTTGGATCCTCTCACCATATTTATTCAATATTTATTCAATGTAAGTAAATAACTGAGATGCTCGACCCTACACAGAAGAATGTGGCATCAGGACTGGGGAAGACACGTGAACAAATCATGCTATGTACATGACACCATCTTGCTGATCCATTGTAAGTGCAGAAAACATACTCGAGTATAAGCCGACCGGATAATCAGCTGAGGCACGTAATTTTACCACAAAAAGTGCATGAAAAGTCCTGAATGTTGGTCTCTGAGACGATGAACTACTGACAAGACAAGATGGCAGCATCCAAGGAACTGGAGGAGCCGGAGGAGGAGCCACACGACCTTACCCTGATGGAACCAGATCTCTGAAGCTGGAGAAGCCACATCGAGATCCCTGCCAGCGCTGAGTTGCTTCTACCACCACTGGATGCTGTTGATGGACCCTGAGCCCTGGAAGCGAGGCGCCATGGGGAGACCCCTGCCAGCTCTGGGATGCTTCAACTGGATGTGCTTCGCGAGTCAGAGGGGACTTTATACACTGGTATCGGACATATGGGCTAATATTGGACTTATTACCTTGGACTCAACTGGGTTGGGATGCTTTCTCAATGTTCCATTCCTCTTGTATATAAATCTTTCCCTTATATCAGAAAAAAATTGCTGAAAATCTTGGCTTATATAGTACTAATGATTAAAAAAACTACAGTCTTCTGTATGTATTATACCTCAAAGAAAATAAGAATTGTCACGAATGAAACAAGTAATATTATGGTAAAGAGAGAATGAATTGAATGAATTGAAGTTATCAAAGATTTCATTTTACTTGGATTCACATCACATCCATGGAAAAAGTAGATAAGCATTGGGCAAATAAAAAGACCTCTCTATTTTATTTACTTTTTCTTGCCTTTAACATTTCATGAAATGTATTGATTATCTCCACTATAACATTTGGGTGGGGTTTTCTTTGAAATCATTTTATTGGGGACGGATCACAATCCATACATCCATCCATTGCACCAAGCACATTTGTACATTTGTTGCTCTCATCATTCTCAAGACATTTTCTTTCTGCTTGAGCCTTTGAGATTGGCTCCTCATTTTTCCACTTCCTCCCCAGCCTCCCCCGCATGAACCCTCAATAATTTATAAATAATTATTTTGTCATATCTTACACTGTCCAACGTCTCCCTTCACCCACTTTTCTGTTGTCCATCCTCCAGAGAGGGGGTTATGTGTAGATCCTTGTAATTGGTTCCCCCTTTCTCCCCCATCCTCCCTCTATCCTCCCGGTGTCGCCACTCTCACCACTGGTCCTGAAGGTTTCATTTGTACAGGATTCCCTTTGTTTTTGGTTCCTATCTGTACCAGTCTGCATCTTCTGGTCCAGTTGAATTTGTAAGGTAGAATTCGGATTGTAATAGTGTGGGGGGAGGAAAAATTAAAGAACTAAAGGAAAGTTGTATGTTTCATCCTCACTGTACTGCACCCTGACTGGCTTTTCTTCTACCCATGACCCTCCTGTGAGGGGATGCAAAAGACTGCTTTACAATGTCAAAAACAAAAAAAAAAGTCACTTTGAGAATGAAGTTGTATCCATCCCAAACCATGATGTTTTCAGTTGCCATCTGCATGTAAAAGCGGAGCAATTAATAAAAAGAGCAGAGAAGCAAAGAAGACTTGATTGTTGGTGACGAATATTGACTATACAATTGGCCGCCTGAAGAATGGACAAATCTGTTTTGGAAGAAGTAAAGTCAGATGTTATTTCGATGAGGATGAGAGGAGTTTGTCTTATGTATATGTGATTGGGTTAGGTCATTGGAGGAGGGACCAGCCCCTGGAGAAGGACAAGATATTTGGTAGCGTGAAAAAGATGTGGCCATTTGGAACTCACTAGTGATGCTGCAGTCTCAGCTGCCTAGGATTTCAGCTTAAGAATTCCTATGCTGTTGTCAGGGGCCACGGAGTCAAAACCCAATGGGGCAGTTCTCAGTATTGTAGGGTAGCTATGAATCAGAATTAAATCTGTGGCAGTGGATGATAGGTAATGATGTCAGACATTTTTTCCACATGCTTGTTGTCAGACACTCTTCTTCAGTGAATTGTCTTAAGTTCTTTCCTATTTTTGATTAGTGTGTTTAGCTTGTTGATAAGTCACCTTTTATCAACTGAAACAGCATTTTATCCTGTCTCAGTGTTAGAAGGACATTTTTGTTAATCTCTACAAATTACCAACTCTAGACATGGTGGGATCTGGAAGACATTATGCTGATTGAAGTTAATCCATCACAAAAAGACACATATTCGGAGTCCAGTGCTGTAGGAAAAGGCAGCACAAGGAGCACATGCTCAGACTGGCTTGTGGGCATCCAGTCTGTTGACCCACACACCAGTCACTCTTTGTAAGTCATTTGAAGGTCACTTGGCTGCAGGACCCCTCACGATGGCTGAGATCCAATAGTCAAGGAAGGGGAAGGGGATGTTGTCTACGGAGTGGCTGCCTTGTAAATCTATAATGTGGTCCCCCTGACAGGTCAAAACATGTATCAGAGGGATGAGGGATACTGATGGGAAAAGAAAATGAAGGAGAGGGAGTGGGAGCAAAGGGAACAGAAGGTCTGGGGGGAGCACAAATGCATGTCTGTTAGTAGGAAAAGAGGAGGACTGACCTGCTGGCATTCAGATGGAGGGAAGGACCACAGGAAGTGAGTGTGACTGAACGTTCTTTTGGGGAGCCCAGGTGGGAAGTGTCTTTGGTGGTATGCACTGAATGGGCCACATTGACCTGGGCTTTAGGGTGCCTCCTGGAGACACAGGTCAGCACCTGGAATGCTGGGACACGGAATCCTGGATCTTCCATGTGCACAGCATGCTCCAGAGGCGGCACCAGTGAGATTCCATGTTGAAACTCCACTGGGTGAACTGAACTCTGGTTCAGACATATTGTAAACTGTGGGCTTCAATTGGAAAATGCAAGGTGTCGGAGGCAGTGGAAAACAGCTGTACCAAGATTGTTGAACTGTTGGTAGGCGGACAAAGATGGTCTCGCTACATCAATGCTGTATATGTTGTGTATGTTATGTTTTATTCTGGGGAAACATGTGATGGACATTCTCAATGATTATTATTGTAAATTTCTCTGACAATCCCTATTGTTTGTATAAAAAGCATCCAGTCATTGAAAGGATTGAATCTGTACAAGTGAATAATTTAGGTGCTGTGATATGGAGTTAGCCTGCATTGGTCCAATAATCCTCTCTCACCAGGGCTTTTAAAACAATTATTACCAGCAGCTAATCAAAGATAATCTTAATAGAAAATTGTTATGCCTCAAGGGGATGATCGATAAGATTCTCTACCATAAATTAACAAGGAGCTTTTGAAAGAGAGCCAAAGGAAAATAAAAAACAAACAAAAACCAGGTCCAGGAATGGGTTTGGGATTCACACTAAATCCTAGCTCCAATGGAAGAGCAATCAGTTCTTACATCATGACCCTACTCACTATTTGTCCTCAGGAAGGGAACCCAGAAGACACGGGCACTATAACAAAATGTGGTGAAGAAATGAGAGGGTACCTGAGTATCAGATCAAAGAGCATCTGAGGTCTTAAAAGATTGTCTCCAAGCAAGCAGTCATCAGAGCAAGATGTCAGCTAAGACCCTGTGGCAGAAGCACACCATCAACCATCATCAGTCAGCGAAGGATTGTCGATCACTAGGGCAGGAAGGGTCGAAAAAGAGAGATGATGTCAAAGAATCTAGGAAGGAAAAGAATGTTTGGAAACTGATTGTGGTAGCATTTGTACAATACTGCTTGATGTGATTGAACTATGGGATGATATATGTATTAATTCTCAGTTAATAATATGTATTTTAAAAGGTGCCTCCTACAAACAATTAGCAATAAGGTAGTTTTAACCTGCAGAAATTGTGTGAAGTGCACTCACTGTAAATCACTTGCTCCCTCACTCTACTGCTAGTATGCAAGGCTGGAATTTGTTCCTCAGCAAGATTATAACTTATTGCCATTGAGGGAACTTAGAATCCCTATTCAATATCTGGAACTTTAAATATTGAATCTTTAAATGCTAGTTTATTTTGGAAACTTTGGGGAGATCACAGTCTGCATATGTATGACAAATGTGGAAAATGAGGTCAAAGATGTGTTTCTTACGTGTCTGGTGGATTTGAACAAGCTTCTACTTTGACGAGCCTTTGCTCATTTTTAAAATTGCATGGTGCCACATAACATAAAACCAGTGAGTGGATTTTGTAAATTATAAAACACACAAATGCTAGTAGTTATTATTCAAGGAGTCCAGCCAAGAGAAATAAAAGCAAAGGCAACTCTTGTTTCCAGCAGGTTGTGGTTTATTTTCTTTTCAAAACAAATGGAAATTGGGTTTGTAAATCTTCCTGTAAGAAATGCAGACTATAGCATTCACATCTTTCTTAGCAAAATGTTCAAAGTTCCCTAACCGACCAGCACCCTAAATCTTAGAATAAGAAAGAATATAATTTTTTTACTGTTCTAATTTTGTACAAGTCATCTTATGATGCCGTTAGGTTCTTAAAAAAAAAAAAGAGCAATGGAGAAATGGTATACCTGCCCCCCACCCCCTGCTATTTTTAGATTGGCAAGGAAGACCTATTTGGCTGCCTTTACCCATCTCATTTGGCAACTCTTGAGCCTGCATCATTCAGAAGATAGAAGAAGCTTAGAAGGTGAAAAACGGAATCTCTTTGATTTTCCAGACGTCATTGCTGAAAAAAAACCCCTATCACCACAGACAACTGGAAGACCATTAGCTGTAAGTAATGTTTTCCTTAAGTGGAATGGGTATATGCAACAGAAACCAAAAATATCTTTCTTTCTGAATAGGTGACAAGGAAGGGATGAATATGCTCTTTTGATTTGATTTTCATACCTTATGAAGGAAAATATAAAATTAGAAAACCACATACATTTTGTACACATACACATACAAATATGTCCATGTATTTGTATGGTCATTTAGAATAAAATCCTTTAAAGAGAAATGAAAAAACTTTAAAGTCAATGGAGAAGACACAGAAACAGTCCTAAAAGGACTATGTCACATTAGGTGAATTTGAAGCTAAAGGGAATAGAACAAATCCAATTTTTAAATTTAAATATAATAAATGGGATAAATCTAATTTTCCATTTTGCTTAATAAAGAGACATGCTGTTATATTTATCAACCAGTTGTAGATAAGCATGCGTGTGGTCTTTTTACAGACAATAGAATTTAACCTATTTTATGCTTAGCTCATATAATGGAATCTGAAAAGTTCCTGTTACTGAGTATAATACTTTTCTAAAAACTACATTCTGGTCATGTTGTGTGGGCTATGTATTTTTTCTTTGCTTATATTATTTTTAATTTTACCAGCTTCCTATGCTAATTTCCCTTTATTTATTATTAACATGCATTATTTTTATAACTTATTAGAAGATTTAATAAATCTAAGTGCTTTATGAATGCTGTTTTTATAATTATTTGTCTCTGATATTTTCATAGGTGTATAGTAGTCTAAGAAAGTTTATTAGAAAATCCATTTAAAACCAGCCCTATCTATTTCAAGCCACATTAATTGGTTTATGTAACTGCACATTTAAGATGAAATTCAGTTTTTAATAGCTGTTTTAACCTTAATTGTTTTGCTTTTTTTTCCCCAAAAGAGTTGGAGGCTTTTCCTTGTGAGCTTAGTCTTCTAATTTTGTCTACTAGGAAAAACTCTATTTAATTAGTGTGATTTGAAATCAGTGATATGTAAAAGCAAACCCATTTAGAGCTACTTAAATGCAAAGATAAAATTTTGTTTTACAAGTCTACCATGCTTGCAAAGTGAGTTCAGGAAGCATGTATAACGTGCCTTATTATTTGCAAGGGGCTTTACATCTTTTACTGTTCGTGCTCACCTTGTGAGATAAATAACCATATGCCCTTTATAGCTGTAACACTGGCCCGAGGGTTGTCACAGGGGTAGAAAGTCTGGGGTGGGGGTGGGGGTCCTTTCTAATTCTTGTCTTTGTGATTTTTACACTTTGGGAAACACACTGGAAGAACTGGATTTACTATTTCCCAACTGTGCTGCCTTGAGCGAGTTAAGTCCACTTCTTTGTGCCTTAATTCCCATGTATAAAACAGGGACAATTTTGCAGTAACTTGAATTGTTGTTGGGAGATGAAATGAAAGCAAGTGAAAAACAGCTAAATGCTTAACTGCATAATGGCAGATTTATTGCTAATATGTAACTCCAAATACAATACTCCTTCCACTGGGTCACACACGGTTGCCTCATAGAGGGAAAGCATAATGCTACTGATTCATATAAACGATTGTTTTTGCCAAGTGAGGAAAAAGAGTAGAAAATGTGTTACAGATATTAAGAATGGAATTGGAGAATGTAAGCACTGCAGTCCATGGAGACAAATGAATTGGAAAAGAAAATCAGACTAGAAAATAATACAGATGGAAGGAGAACATGGCAGGGGTGAAGAAAGACCCAGGAACTATGTATTCACAGAAATGGAAAGTTCCAGTAGTGGTCTGAACATAAGCTTGGTAGTCTAATAGACTATGAAATCTTGGCCATGCCACTTAAAAAATACCTAACATTAAACAAATGTCTAACAGTGAGCTTCCTTCACTAGAAATGTTTTTACTTTACTATTATACCATGACTTATCTTTTGTCTTACTTTTCTATAGATCATTAAGCTCCATTCCGTCTAATGCTATGCTTGCAGTATCACTAGAATGGAAGGAAAATGTATGGTACAAATTCTTGGGCCATGTACCCATGGAGTTTTCAGGTCTTCATAGTAGAATAAAAACAAAAACCAAAGTCACTGCCACAGAGTCAGTTATGACAAAAACTTTATTTGGAACTTGCTAATGGTAAACAATTATTTTCTTCAATTACTTGACCCTTACTAAGAATTTGGTCAGATGAAAGTCTGAAAAGGGCATGCTGGCTTCTTTTCCTTTCTTCTTTTTATTGCAGTTTGGGTGAAAGTTTACTGCAAATTCATTTTACAATAAACAGTCCATGCATGTTATGCACATTTGTTGTTTCTTTTCTCTTAACCTAACAGCACTTTTCCATGTCCTCCTTGGGTTCTCCGTGTCATGTAGCACCCCCCTTTTGCCCGCCCCTGCTTGCCTTCTGAGGCTTGTTTCTGCGCAAAATTGACCTTTTGATCTTCTGGCCGATTGTATGAAGGGGCACCTTCCATCCTGGTGCCATTTCCCAAGGTCTGCCGATTTGGTTGGGAGTTTTTCTCCAGGGGGCGTGAGTCTCTGTTTTGAAAGGTGTCTGAGAGCCACACTCTCAGGGGTTTCTGAGCCTCCATCAGAGCAGTCAGATGTCCTTATGGCTTTGGATTTTGTTCTATATTTTCCCCCTCCCTCTCTGTACAAGACTTTCTGTTCTGGTCCTACTCAGAGGGGTAGCCAGGCACCAGGTAGTGTTCTGACTGCAGAGGGATGGAGGTTGTGGTTCACAGGGGAGTCAGAATCCACTAGGTGGCAGTGAGTTTATTTTGATGCCTGCAATGGTATGTACCTTCATCGTCTTCCTTTTTTGTACCTCTGAGAGCCATGGGTATCAGGTAGACAGCCAACTGCACTTAGCGGTTCAAGCCCATCACTCCTTTGCCAGGAGAAAGTTGAGGCTATTTGCTGCGGTACAGATGTACAGGCTTGGGATCTCTATGAAGGATCGCTAGAAGTCAGAATCAACTCGATGACGGGGGTTTTGTTGTTTTGCTTTTGATGGTGCCTTCCTTTTTTGCTTTGTTTGCTTATTGCAAGATTGGTAGTTCGACCCTTCCAGATACTCCAAGGAAGAAAGATGAGGCAGTTTACTCTCATAAAGATTTTCAGTCTTGGAAACCCAAGGGACTGTTCTGCTCGGGACAGGAGGGTCTCTATGAATACGAAACAACTTGACAGTGTGTTTGGCTTGGGTTTTTGAGTATCTTCTTTTGCCTTGCTTTAGTTTGCTCTCCTCCCCATTATTGCATATTGTCCTCCCCAGCACCCAAAGCAGTGTCCGTTTGTTCTCTGATTAGTAACTTAGGCTTCCTTCCTTTCCCATCCTTGGTGACATTCTAAAAAATTTTCCTTTCTGTGTGTAGACCCTTATAATAATGATCTCATACGATATTTTAACTCTCGTGATTGATTTACTTCACTTTGTGTATAATCTTCCAGGTTCATCCATGCTATGAGGTGTTTTGCTTGTTCTTTAATGTTTTGAAAATGATGGTGGCAACAAATGCACAAATGTGCTTGCTGCAATGGATGCGTGCATGTGTTATGATAAGGGCTGTATGATCCCCCAATAAAATGTATTAAAAACTAAACAAATAAAATAAATTTAAAAATTTTAAAGTTGGAACTAGAAAGATTTAAGATTAAAGATTGTTCTTTAATGTTCAGTAGTATTCCATTGTATGTATGCAGTGCAATTTGTTTATCTTTTCATCTGACGATGAATACTTCCATTGTTCGCATCTCTTTTGGTATTGTGAATAATGCTACGATGAACATGCATGTGGGGGTAAAATAACATGCAGGTGAATATGCCTATTCTTGTCCCAGCTCTTAGTTCTTTAAGATACATATTTAATACTGGGATTGCTGGATCACATGATCTTTCTAGTTCCAGCTTAAAAATTTTTAAATTTATTTTATTTGTTTAGTTTTTAATACATTTTATTGGGGGATCCTACAGCTCTTATCATAATACATGCATGCATCCATTGCAGCAAGCACATTTGTGCATTTGTTGCCACCATCATTTTCAAAACATTTTCTTTCTACTTGAGCCCTTGGTATCAGCTTATCAATTTCCCTCTCTCTCTCCCAACCTCCCTCCCTCACAGCTTTTCAAGGGTGTTCCATACTATTCCCCACAGTGGTTGTACCATTGTAGTCTCATTAGCAGTGCCTACAAAACAGCCACTTTGATTCTTCTGTTTATTTTTGAATTCTCTATGAGAAGCTGTCAGAGGTCATCTTCTGTTGTATTTGCATTTTTAGTTGTGTTTGATCATGTCATCAGAGAATAAATTAGATCCTTCTGGTTTGCCCCCATTTTTTTAAAAAATTTTATTGGGGGCTTTTACAGCTACTACAACATTCAGTACATCATTTGTATCAAGCACATTTGCACACATATTTCCACATACATTTCCCAATATTTTCCACCTGAGCCCTTGATACAAGCCCCTTAAAAAAAAAACCCTCCC
>PVJH01008479.1:64684-85068 GCA_004026705.1 Nesogale talazaci | reverse complement strand
AGTCTTCACAGATCTCCATGAATGTTTTTCATCTTGAAATAATACTTAGATACTTGTTCATTCCGTTTCCATCCCTTGATGATGTGCTTTCACAGTTCATTGATGGGGACTACAGCTGTTGTAAAAATTATAATACAAAAAAAGTATAAACAAATACAAGGATAATCTCAACCTGAAGATGCATCTTGATTTACTTTGTGGATGACCAGATACATTGTAAATGTGGTCAAAGAGAGAATGAGAGAGGAGAGGAGAGGAGAAGAGAGGAGAGGGAGGGATCCAGGGAGGGAAGGAAGGTGGAAGGGAAGGAAAGACAGAAAGAGAGAGAGGAGATGTGAATGTGAGATTGTATCTTATTGGATCTAAAGTTAAAATATACACTTTATAAAATATACATTTTACATCTTTGTGGAATTGTTCTACTCCTGTATTTAGATATATGTACATATTTGATGTAACAGTAGCACCACTTCAATGAGCAAGTTTGTTTTGCAAGCCATAACAGTATCAACTAATTTCTTCACACAAAATCAGTCTGGTGGAAATGAAAAATAAAGTGCATTTCCACAAATGTAATTTTTGTGAAACTGAATATTCATTTGATTTATTCCTTGGAGGGAGTGTTCAATTTCCTTATATGGAGATATATAAATACTCTGATAAAATGTAAATGTAAAAATCTGATCAACACCCTTTGCCGCTTTCTTGGAAGATGGATTTTAAAAACACACTCATCTTGCAGAAACATTATTTGTATGATAAATAAATACTGGTTTGTGTTCTTTCAACGTGCCCATACTTCATTTATTAGCATATACAGAGTAATAATAAGCGTGTTGTCCTACTCAACAGACAATAAGACATGAAATTCACCTATTACATAATTAAAACTTTTTATGTTAGATACATATTAAATTTCTACGATTTGTCAGGGGAGATCATTCCCTGGAGAAGGGCATCATGCTTGGTAGAGTGGAGGGACAGCAGGAGCAAGGAAGGCGCTCAATGAGGTGGCTGGATGCAGTGAGGTAGAGTATCAAGAACATGGTGAGGAGGGGCCAGGACCTGCAGTGTGTCCTTCTGTGGTGCATAGGGCCTCTGTGGGCTGGAGCCACTCCATGGCACCTAACAACAATAATAACCATGCTAAATTACATGTAGGTGAGATAAAGTTAAATTTATAAACATTATTCACAAGCCTCCAGACAAACTGCATGGAAAGGTTGAACAGGTAAAAAGTCACTTGACTATATTAATTGGCATGGTAGACTCATTTTCCTTCTCTCATTTTGGGTGTCATGGGACTGGAGTTCCCATTGGTTGCTTACCAGGAAGAGCTCAAGAGCTTCTCCCTTGTGTTTGACTCAGGGCTAACAGAATTGTTGGTGCTCTCGATTCGAGTTCTGAATCACCAGATGTGAATGTATACAAAGGTGCTCTCAGAATGAATCAGGAACCTAATACCTGTTTAACATAATCCAATGTTGCTCAGTTACTGCTCGTGTTGGGTCTAGTTGCATATTGGGAGAAATTAGCAAGAGTTAGGCTTGACACCTCATTCTCTTCCATGTTTACTAGGAAGAAATAGTGTACACCCAAGATGCCTGCACAGAAGAGGATTGGCGATTTCAGGTGAAGGGACAGTAAAAGATAAAAGATCAAGACAAGGAAGATTCTGAAGTAGGCTCTGCCTCCAAGGTTAAGCAACCTTGGGTTTAGTGATACTCAACCAAGTCAATTTAATTTCCAATTGGCGAATTCTCATTCTCTCCTGTTAGTGTCAATTTGATTATGTGCCATGTGAGTTCCTTCCCCTGGTAGGACTCACTTTTCCTTGTATCTTGCCTGCTGGGCTTCCACAGGTCTTTGCTTTGAACAGCTGATGACCTTGTTTCATTTATTCTTGCCGTTTGCTTCCTGGGTAATCTGTCTCTATTTTCATTTATAACTTTTAGATAACATATTAGGAACATACAGTAGTTTCATCTTCCTTCTCTCCTCCTTTCTTATTCCCTTTCTCCTCTTCCTTTTCCTTCTTTTTAGTTTTAATAGACAGACCATTATTGCTCTTTTTCATAGTTCCATAGAATTGTACTATAGAAATGGAAGGCAGGATTATATTAGTTTTTTTTGGTGAATGGTGTTTCTGCATTGTCAATTTAATCAGAAGTATGAAGACATGCGTATATTATATAATTTGTTAGTGTTTGTCCTCATTTGCATTGTGCATTGTTTTGCGAAATTTGGAGTCATCTTGTGTGTTTTAATATTAGACTTGTTTACATGTAACATATTTACTGTGAAGCTATAGAACATTTATAATATTATCATTGTATACTGTGTTCTAAGCGATGTCAAGCATTTGATGATTCTAACATTTTGTGAGAAAATAAAATTTCCAACTCTAATTATTGGACTTTCAGAAGTGTCCAGAGTTTTTAATCACAAGAAAGCGATGTAAGAAGTTGTATGCTCTCTTTTTGTATGTTTGTACATCTCGTTGCACTTCTAAAAGAATTTACATAAACATAGATTTCCCTAGACTCTAGATCTATCACATAATTTTTCTCATGCCATTGAGTTTCAGTCCAAATGCAGTTCATCTGAACCAGTGCAATGATTTTTCCATGAGATTATCCACGCTCACCTCTCAGTAATTCCTCTCAGATACAATTCTATTCATCAGAGATGACCATCCATTTTAGAACCTAATTATTCTCCTATATCTGTCTTTATTGACTCACTGCTTTCCCCCTCTACCTCCTCCTCTCCCATGCTCTCGGGAAATTGTCAGTTCCATCGCTTTCTCTGCAGCACTACCTATCTTGCCTATCTCATACAGATAAACACAAAAAACAAAAATATAAAACACTGGTGTAAATCTAAAGACTTTATCTAGAGAGTAGTAAGGGAGCTAACTGGGGAAAAATGCTTAGTCATGACATCAGACAAAGGGCTCATTACTAAAATCGACAGTATCATGCAAGCTTACAAGAAAAAAATGAATAGTGCACTGAGGAGGTGGGAAAACAAAGAACAAAACCCAAATGGACAATAAACATATGAGAAAATGTTCCAATCATTAGTCCTTTGAGAAATGCAAATCAAAAAATACCAGATACCACCTAACATCCACAAAGATAGCCCAACTCAAAAAGCCAGAAAGCAACAAATGCTGACAGGGGTCTGGTGACATAGGAATTCTCATTCACTGCTGGTGGCCTTGTTGAAATGTAGAGCCACTGTGGAGAGCAATTTGGTGATACCCAAAAGACATGGAAATTGGGTTACCTCATGACCCAGCAATTCCACTATTGCGTATTTATCCAGAAGAAATAAGAAATACACCATGACCATTTGCTCTCCACCATTTGTCACTGTGTAGTTCACAATTGCAAACAGTTGGAAATAGCTCAAATTTTCATCAATAGACTAATGAATTAAGAGACTCTGGTATATACGCACAATGGAATACTATGCATCTCTAAGAAATCATGACAAAAAGATGAAATATTTCATCTCATGAAAGGATATTATACTGAGTGAAGTTATTCAAGCACAAGAAATCAAGTACATCATAAGTCGATTGAGGTGAGTTCAAACAGCAGAACAGGCATATTTTATTTTCTTTATTTAATCATTTTCTTGGGAGTTCTTATGGATACTATAACAATCCATTATTCAATTAGATAAAGCATAATTTTACAATTGCTGACCCCATGATTTTCAAACCGTTTCTTTCTTTTTGAATTCTTTGACATTTGTTCCCTTTTATGCCCTCACACCCCACCCCACCCCCTAGGAATCCTTATTATTTTATTATTTATAATTATGGCTTTGCCATATTTTGCACCATTCAAAATTTCCATTACCTCTAATTCTTTTATTTGTTCCCCCCAAATGGGATTTTACAGTCATCAGTGCTATCTGTTCCCCCCTCTGTCCATCCTCCCATTTCTTCTCTGTACTTTCAGGCAATCACTACTCCCATTACTATTTCTGAAGGGTATATCTCTATCTTGGATCTCCTACATTGAACAATTTTAATTATACAAATATATGCAAGTCTCACAAGATTAATGAGGTAAAAGTAAGACCATAATAGTAGGGGGAGGAAATATTAAAGAACTGGAGGATAGCTATGTGTTTCTTCAGTAATATTCAGCACCCTGGATCTAATACCCTTTCCATTTGGCCCTTCTGGGAGGGATGGTTCAATTGTCTTACACGTAGCTTTAGGATCTCCATTTTGTCTTCGCTTTTTCCCTCAAATTGATTGCTTGTTTTTAAATTTATGATACCATTGACACTTCATGACCACATAGACTGATGTGCTTTTTCCAGATAGACTTTGTAGCTTCCCTGCTAGATGGCCACTTGTTTAACTTCAAGACTAGCAAGCTTTTAAGGTTCTGTATGATTCTTCACATTAGAATGTAGATTATTGTGCTTGTGGACTATAGTATGCCAATTGATTTCAATGTCCCACAAGAGGATGGTCCTGAGCCTCGAGGTTTATCAGCTCATTTTCTCAGATAGTTTGCTTAATAGCCAAAAAGTTGCTAGGGCTTTGTCTTTTGTACCATAAAAGTTCCTGGAAAACAGTATGCAGATGACACTAGCTTGCCTGCCCCAAATGAAGAAAACTTGAAGCATTTGCTTGTGAAGATTAGGGACTGCAGTCTTCAGCATGAATTATAACTGAACTTTAAAACAACAACAGCAACAACAACAACAACCTCACAACTGGACCAATAAATAATCTCATGATAAATTGAGAAAAGATTGATGCTCTTAAGGTTTTTATTTAACTTGGATCCAAAATCTTGGAAGCAGAAGTCAAGAAATTAATCATTGGGCAAGACTTATTTTATTTTTATTTTTAATCATTTTATTGGGGACTCACACAACTCTTATCACAATTGATACATCCATCCATTGTGTCATGCACATTTGTATATTTATTGCCATCATCATTTTCAAAACATTGCTTTCTCCTTGAGCTCTTGGTATCAGCTCCTCATTTCTATTCTCCCTTCCCACTTCACCTTCCTTCTGAACCCTTGATAATTTATAAATTATTCTTATTTTGTCATATCTTATATTGTCTGATGTCTCCCTTCACCCACTTTCTGCTGCCCATTCTACATGGAAGAGGTTATATGTAGATTCTTGCAACTGGTACCCTCTTTCTACCCCACCCTCTGTCCATCCTCCCAATATTGTCACTCTCACCCCTGGTCCTGAAGGAATCATCTGTCCTGGATTCCTTGTGTTTTCAGTTCCTATCTGTACTAGTGTATATCCTCTGGTCTAGCCAGATTTGTAAGGTAGAATTAGAATCATGGCAGTGGGGAGTGGGTGGGGGGAATATTTAAGAACTAGAAAAAAATTGTATGTTTCATTGTTGCTCCACTGGATACTGACTGGCTAGTCACCTCCTCAAGACCCTTCTGTAAAGGGATGTCCAGTTGCTCTCAGATGGGCTTTGGGTCCTCATTTCTCATTTCTCTTCATTCATAATGATAAGATTTTTTTGCTCTTTGATGTCTGATACTTAATCCTACTGACAACTCGTGATAACGCTGGCTGGTGTGCTTCTTCCATATGGGCTTTGTGGCTTCTTGGTTAGATGACCACTTGTTTACCTTCAAGCCTTTAAGACCCCCACATACTATGTCTTTTGATAGTCAGGTACCATCCACTTTCTTCACATTTGCTTATGCACCCATTTGTCTTCAGCGATTTTATTGGGAAGGTGAGCACACAATGATGTGATTTTTTTTATCTTTGATGCCTGGTACCTGATCCCTTCAACACCTCGTGATCATACATGCTGGTTTGCTTCTTCCATGTGGGTTTTGTTGCTTCTGAGCTAGATGAGGGCAAGATTTACTTTAAATGTTAAAAAACAAAAATATCACTCTGAAGACTAAAGTGTAGCTGACCAAAAGCACACTATTTTTAATCACTTTATCTGCAGGTGAAAGGAAGACCAGGAAATAATTGATACATTGAATTATGGCATTGATGAAGAATATTGAAAGCATCAGAGAATGCCAGAAATAAATCTGTCTTAGAGGATGTACATTCAGAATGTTCCTTCAAAGAAATGATGTAATTTGAACCTTTTTTTCAGAAGAGAACATAAAGTTCCCTCAGAAACTCACGGACATATTTATAGCACATGTAAATATGCTTATCTTCTATAAACCTATGTATATTTGTAGGTGTAGTTCTATACAGCTTTCTCCCAGCTTTCAGCTTGAGTATCTATTTTTCACTTGTAAGTTATTGTTATTACTGTTATTGCAGGATTACGTATGCTCAACTAATGTTTACCTAATGTTTGTTGTTTACTAATGTTTGTGGCCTTTACCTCTTTTGCCCTTCCATTGTCTTGATTATTTTGTGCTGACCTCCCTTATTATGTACTGTCTTACCCTGCATCCAAGTTGATATACGTCAGCCCTCTGGATAGTGATGTATGTGCCCCTCCCAATCCTGGTAACCTTCAAAGACTAATTCTTTCTCTGTGTTAACCTTTTCTGGATGCTTTGCAGGCAGTGGTCTCATGCTACTGCATTGTCCACTTTAAAAATTGGCTTTTTGTTGTTGATATATTGGAATTTCTATAGATTTCATTGTAGTTGTTGATGATGACTCCAGTTTCCTCTTTGATTTTATGTGTTTTCTGTTTCATATTTATTTATTTGAATCATCTAGAGTTAATTTTTGTATGCAGGTTGAGACATATGGATCTTATTTTGGATATCTAAATGAATATCCAACTTAGCTAGCATTATAAAATGATTATTTCTTCCTCGTATGATGTTTAGGCCTTTGGTCAAAGATAAACTACCCATAAGTAGATTCATTTCGAGGGTTCTCAATTCTATTCTCTTGTTCTGTGTGTCTGCCTTTGTGCCAATACCTGGCTCTTTGACTACCATGGCTGTAAAGTCAGTTTTGAAAGTAGGAAGTGTGAAGAAACGTCTGCTTAGTTTGGACCTTTTATTTTATGTAATTTTACATTTTTTAAAAGAAAAAGTTTTATTGAGACATAATTCAAATATTATACAATTCAGTAAGTTCCATCATATCAAGAGAAGTTGTACAATTATTGCCATGATCAATTTTAGAACAGTTTCTTCTTTCTTGAATTCCTTGTTATTAGTTCCTTTTTTCCTCGCAACCTTCCCTGCCACACCCCCAAAGAAGCATTAATCTAGTTACTGTCTCCAGAGATTCACAGACCCTGGACATCAGAGACTGACAGACATCCAAAAGGAGTAAAAACAGCTAACAATAATAACAAAATGAAAGAAATAAAAACATCAGTCAAAAGGAAGATGGAAAATATTATAAGCTAGAACCACTTCAAAGTGGGTCAAAAGAGAGGTCAAATGATAAAATGTTTGATTTTAACTTATCTACAGCTGCCATAATCCACTTCCCATGGCACTGTGTCTGAAAGCAAGGCGACTCATGCTCCCACTCTGTGTTCAGAGGGGATTCACCAGGGGCTTAAGCTACATATTTCATCTTCACTTTGTTTTAAACTGATATAACTTGTAAATGGGTCAAAGGTGGATCAAATCAGAGGCCCTTTCCTTTTGAATATGACCTAATGAGACTAGAACAAGTCTCCAATGGAGACAGCTGGTCTGTAGCCAATCGCTGGTCGTAGAAACATGTCTAGGCTTGTTCTATTTGGATTAAATCCTTGTATGTATGAATAGGACCCCAGTAGCAAAGCCGTTTAACATGCCTTCACATAGCTAGTTCAACATTGGAAATGTTTGGGTTCTTCTTCTATAATTCTGACTTTATAGGTCTCATAAATATTCAGAAATTTGCATATCACTTCTTGGCAAATGTCACTTAAATAAATACCTCTAATGCCTCTACCTGAACATCCCACTGCTACTAATTTCAATTTATGTCAACCTCTTCATGATGATTCAGGTAGGAAATTTCAAGGTCATTTTCTTTTTCACCTTATCTCCCCTTCCCGCCACCCCATGCATAATCAGTAGCCAAAACACATTTTTCTCTTCAAGTGGTATTATACCCAATTACCCACCATTTATTTATTACATCTTCTCTATATGTTCATTACTATACTAGTTATAGGGGAACATAAAAGAAACATTCTACATGATGCCATCAAAAAACAGAAGATCACATTCAAATGACTGGACTCACCAAGGAGGAAGTAATTGGAGTGAGAAATTCAGGCAGAGAAAAAGAGACATGTCAAGCTTGCAGGTGTGGTGAAGCTTGGCTCTTATGTGAGAACAGAGTTTGCAGACATGCAGCATAGTATAGACAACAAGGGAAAGCGACTATCATTTATGCTGACCCGAACCAGGTGTCGCTGGCTAGAAATGTGCAGGTATGCTGTGCCATTTCTGACATGACCTTCTCAGAGTTCCTAAAGCCTACACAAACTCTGGAAAGGACTTACTGAAGACATGTGACATGAATATATGCATACATATACATTCAAAAATAATTACAGCACTCTTTAAGATAATGAATTATAGCGCAGTCAAGACAAGAAGCAAAGCGTTCAAGTAAAAGTCTGTTGCAATAATTGAAGTAAGAAATAATAATAGAATGGAAGAATTTGAGGGATCAACAGATGTTACGATCAGTAGATTTGGGGGCTCTGGAGGGCTATAAAGAGTGATGTTTCTGACTTAGGCACCTGAGTAAGTGTTGATGTGATAACTCTGAGGATAAAATGATGCACGAAAGGGTGCTGCCCAGATCCAGTCTTGCATAATCCTAGAAAACAATCATGAGGTCTCTGAATTTGGTGGCTACTAGAGAATTGAGAAGCCCTGGTGGCACAGTGGATTACTTGGGCTGCTGATCGTAAGGTGAGCAGTTTGACACCACCAACCACCCCACAGAAGAAAGATGGTTTCTGCTTTTGAAAAGAGCTAGTCTTGGAAATCCACAGGGGCAGCTCCAGCCTGTCCTGGAGGGTTGGTATGAATCAGCATTGACTCGATGACAGTGAGCCATCGAGAGTGACAGAGAATTTCAAGAGCGGCTACCAGAGACGGAACGCGCTACATAATGTTCGAAATAATGAGAGGCGTCAAAACCAAATTATGGGCGATCTTCAGTGAGGGTGGGGAGAAACCTACGAGTTTCTCTTTGTAATCTGGACTTTGTTCCAACAAGCAACTGACCTCTAGACCCTGATGGACATACTATGAGGATGTCAGGGGCTCCATTTTCACTACACAGCTGAAATCTCTTGGCCCCTCAAAGACAGCCATTCTAAACTTTCCTTTACTCTGTCTAGATGGCTGTAGCCAATCTGCCACTGGGAATGATTTCACCCTAAGCAGAAGGAGGGGTTACTTTGCCAAATATTGTCTCTTCATTATTGTATCACTGTAGTAACATGAAATAATTTCTCAATAAAAATATCTTTTACACTAAAAATGAAGCTTGTAGTTCATCAGGAGAGATTTGGACCCGGTTCTGAAACTCTTATTTGGTGAACAGCCGGGAAGAGAGGGCCTGCAGTCCAGAGTGAAAGCAGGCCAGGAAGCAGGAGGCGGCAGATGGGTTGTGGCACGGATGTATTCAGGGGACCATAAGGTTGCCAAGGAGAAATGCAGGGTGAGGAGGTGTTGTTGACAATAGGGCAAGTATTTTAGGGAGAGTAAAAAATATCCAATTATATTTTTCCAGACATCATTTGTAAATAGCTTTCTATCCAGGGATGAAAGATTATACGCAAGCAAGCATGCCAATAACTCTTTTCAACAAACACTCGTCAAACATTGTCAGGGGAGTTGTTACAAATGATGTGCTTTTCTCTGCTAACCCCAAACAGTCCTGAGCTGGCGACACCATGCTCCCTGGGCCACTTTTATAGAAGACTGCATAAGCAGGGATGCGGTTCCAAGGGTTTCTGTAACTAGATGGGGCCTGTCAGGCAAATCTGGAAGATGCAGGTCTAGCGCATACAGATGTTGCTGCTGAGGTTTCAGAAGAACCATCCTCTGGACTCGTTCTCCCACAGACTCCTACCGTGACACTTACTTGAGCACACCACACACCTCACCTCAGGTCTGCTTGGCCACTCGCGTGTCTATCACAGGCTAGATACTCCCTCTTGCTCCCCCCACCTCCTATCTATGTATTGTTTCTTCTACCTAGACATAACTGAATGTGTGTATATGTGTGTAAATTCCTAGCTTCTCTCCAGTACACTTTAAACAGAGGGCCAGTTCACTGTTCCTCAGACCATTAGAGGGCCGGACTATCCTTTTGAAAAATAAAACAAAAACTATGAACAAATTCACTGTTGGACCGGGATGAGGTGGTGGCTAAGCAGGACAGCAGGCGTGGCAAAAAACACCTGCCGGGCTTGATAAATGTCCTCAGTGGGCCACATGTGGCCTGTGGGCCATAGTTTGAGGACGCCTGCTTTAGAACATGTTTCCCTGGTGACATCTTTCTTAACTCTCTGGGGCCCTTGCGATAAAGTAAAGTTATCTGGTATGACTTTTCTATGCTTAGCCTTTTGTAATCCCCACCAAATGACTCCTTGCATGGTGGAGCCTGCAAACAGGGTGTATAAGACTACTGTGGGGCTGAGTCCCGGTGGCGTAGTGGTTGTGCGCGGGACTGCAGCCCACTGGGATGGAGGTTTAATTCCAGCTTATAGGAGCAAAGTCTGGGCCTCCTACTCCCACCACCAGAGGGGAGTGATGCCTAAAAAAACAAACAAACAAAAAAAAACAAAAAAAAAACACTGCTGTGACACAATTGGTCCCTGTTGCCAATCCATGGTAGCTGCGACGTCCCAGAAGCAGGAGCAAACTATCCCAAGTGGCCATCAGAGGGACATCAGGCAGAGAGGGAAAAAAATGAGGAGCTGATACCAAGGGTTCAAGTAGAAAGAAAATTTTATGAAAAAGATGAAAATATATATACAGATGTGTTTGACACAAACACATGGGATATGTATGGATTGTGATAAGAGCTATAAGAGGACTCAATTTTTAAGAAAGGGAAAAAAGAAGAAGAAATAGTCATTATGGAGCATCTCTGAGATCCTTGTCCAGTTGCAGCAAAGATCAGGAAATCGAGTTGCGGGTTCCAGACCTGCAGGAAGAGTAACTGAGTTCTTTCAGAACAGAGGCGTGCTTGCAGAGTGAGGAGCCATCTAGGCACGGATCAGAGCTACAGGAGCGTTGTAGTCCTTCCAGTGCAGGACAGAGGAGAGGCCAAGGACTAGAGAGAGACATGCCCTCCTGCATCATGGAGAAGAAGGGCTATGGACAACAAAACTATATCCTTAACATTTCTTTTCTTTGTGTGTGTAAGAAAAAGCTTTATTTTATTTTATTTTATTGGGGGCTCTTACAGGTCTTATCACAATCCATACAGATATCCATTGTGTCAAACACATCTGTACATATGCTGTCATCACCTTTTTTTGCAAAACACTGTCTTTCTTCTTGAGCCCTTGGTATCAACTCTTTTTAATTTATCCCTCCCTCCCCCATGCCCCTTGATAATTTATAAATTATTCTCTTTCTTTTTCATGTCTGTAGCTTTTTACGGGAGCAGAAAGCCGCATCTTCCTCTCATGGAAAAACTGAAAGCCAGCTCCCTATTGCTGTGATATGGCCCTGAATTGAGTGCAACACATTGCAGCTCTGTACGACAGAGGCTACTAGGTCTCCCACTGCATGCACTCGTCTGTAAGCTTTATGGGAACAGACTGCCGGCGTTTTTGTCGTTGTTTCCCCCTGGCGTTCCTATGGAAGCATTTTTAGGTTTACAGGGCTGGCCTCGCGGTAGCAATTGAGTGCTTCATCATTGTGCCACCTGGGCTCCTTTGATTAAGATCATCAATCTTCAAGTCCCCACTAGACAAACTTTCTCTTTCATATCCTCTCTCTCTTTTAAAGAAGGTAAATTAATGTATCTAAGGGGACATGAGGAGGAGAACCTTTCGATAAGACTGGAGTGCATTCTTTTTTGCTTCTGAAATTCAAAAGGAATCTTATTGTCCCAGGAATGCCAAAACCAGGTGATGCCTGAGGATTCCATTTGGAGTAGAGGACACTTTGCGAATCCGAGGAACCTGAGCAACAAGATGATATTCTGCGCGGTGCAGGCTAGAGGGGTTTGCAAAGCCCGGGAGGCCAAAGTGGCCATTGCTTGGTCTCCAGCCTTCCTTCTATTTTGAATGTTGACCTTCACAGAACCTCCTGTTGCTATGACATAATCCCCTTTGAGATGCCTACTTTACAGGGGACTGAGCAGGCACAAGCTGATCAAAATAGATTTTAAATTGTCTCTGTAAATTGGATTGCTAAGCAAAAGTGCAGGAATTTGAAACCACCAGAAGTTCCGGGAGAGAAAGGGCTTGTTACTCCCACAAACAATTAGAGTCTTGTCAACTGACCGAGGCAGTTCTACCCTACCTTATAGGATTGTTAATGAGCCAGCATCAATTCAATGGCAGTAACTTTAGTTTTTGTTTAATTTGTTTCATTCCTTCAGAAGATAAAGGGCAATTCCCCTCACTTTGGGTGTGAAGTTCTTTGGAATATGTGTGACATGTGAGACTACATTATAATAGGTATTGCAACTTCCTCCCAACTCTCTCTCTCTCTTGCATCATTATGAGACCCAAGTACTCTAAGAGGCCCATATGGAAAGGAACAGTGCATGCCTTCTAGCTCTCATCAGAAAAATGAGGTCTCTTCCAAGAATCACACAACGAGCCACAGAGCAGCAGACCCACCAGGCCCAGCCAAGCCTTTAGATGACGGCAGCTCTGGCTGTAATCTCGTAAGGCATCTTAAGCCAAGAGCAGGCAGATAAGGCTTTCCCAAATTTTGGGTGGACAGAAACTGTGAAATAGCTGTTCTCAGTTTTGTTGGTTTTTTAAAAACTGCCAAGTTCAGGGGATAATTTCTTATGCAACAAGAAATAAATAATACACCCGCCAAACTAGAAATGGAATCTCCGATTTTTCTTAATAAAATCTGTGAAGGAAAGAATGGTGACTGTGCTTCCCTGCGAGCATGGTGCTGTAGGTCACACAGGCACAGCATGATCACTCTCCCTGCCTAGACAGGAGGGAAGCCTAGGCAACCCGACTGAGGGATCTGAAGTCCGCCAGGACCTTTTCACATATGTCCACTTTTGTCTTTTCTGTGAGTGTCTGGCCTCTGGGAAGTGGAATTCTCATGGCATTCATGTAATTTTAGGACTTATATTTATAATGAGCTACGAGAAGCCAATGTGAAAAAGCTATTTTATGGAGATAAAAGGGGGAAATGGATCAGCCAGAAAAAACTAGGACAAGGGATTATTTGACTGCTCAGAGAGGGGTAGAGTAGTTACATGAAGAGCTTATTGCTTTTTTCCTGAGAGCCAACTATATTTTCTCTTTTGGTTCTTGTGGGACTCCCCTGTATCCTTCCAATCGCTCCTTTTATATTTGAACTGATTTGATTTGTCCCATCTTCCAGGCAATCAAGTGATCCTTGCCAAGGCAGACAGGTGAGGATTTTGTCACCTGTCCCTTATTTCTACTATTGGACAGAATCTGTGGTACTGAAGCAATCACCCTTGTGATCATATCTCCAGCAACATTAGGGAGTTAGGCTGAGTTTCTAGAGAAACAAATCCCAAACACTCATCTGTGTATAAAAAAGAGCTTTATATAAAGAAGTAATGATATATCAGGAAGCATCCCAGCCCAGTTGAACTCAAGCCCATAAGCCTGATGCTAGTCCATAAATCCCTCTTTTGACTCACACCACTGCAGGCTGATGCTGCAGAAAAGTGAAGCAGAAGATTACAGGCTGATGGGTCCGGGCACACGGCTCCAACCTTGGTGAAAACGTGGCAGGGTGCCCAAAGCTCTCAGAGTTGGCAGCAGAGTCCCAGCAAGTGGGACAGTATAGTGGGAGGGAGGGAGGGAGGGAGGGAGAGAGAGAGAACTTCCCAGAGTCCTTCACTCTTATACAAAAGACCACATCTCCATGGACTCCATCCTATCCACATCCAACTACCACAGCTAATTTTTAAAACACAAGATTGGACAACATACATATCACCATTCTTTTTTTTTTTGAGGGGTGGGTGGGGCATCACTGCCTCTGGGGGTCATGGGCGCTACCCAGTGCTGCTCCTGAGAGCTGCCGCTGGATTTGAACTGCCAAGCCCACAGGCCACAGTCCCATACCTCAGCCCCATGTCACCATTCTTATAGCAAGTGAATTTCTAAACAGCAAAGCATTTCCAGAAGATTTGGGGGCATGTGTATGTTTAAGGTGACAAATAGTCATTCACAACTGAGTTTAGAGCAAACAGAAATAAGCTTCTTTAACTTTGGGGAATTTGGTCCTTAGCCACCCTTCAGGTATGAAAACTCACGGCTCATGTTTTCATCAAATAATCACTCCTTTTCACTGTCATCAAGCTGATGTCAACAGGCAGCCATCCAATAGGACAGATTAGAACTGCCTGTGAGTTGCTGAGATGGTAGCTCTACCGCAGAAGCAAGCCCCATCTTTGGCCCATTAAAGGGAATAGCACAGATAAGGCACACATATCTTAGAATCACCAACCATTTGAGATTAAAAAAAGGCAGCATTTACCTGAGAAAAAAGTTCAGAGCTACAAGAAAGGAAAGAGGGTTGGAAACAGGAAGCGGGGAGAGAATGGGATAAGCGATGTTACATTCCTGGGGTCGCAGTCCATGACATGAAACAAAATGTGCTTGAACCGTTGAGTGGGAAACTGGGCAGTTCTATAAAACTTCTTCCCATGCACAATAAAAAGCTTACAAAATAGGCTCTTTTTCTTGGACAGAAGGTTTTGAAAATCCTGAATTTGAAAAAGAAGTGAATTGTTTGAAATGGAAATAATTTAAAAACTTTACAAAACATTTTTCACTATAATCAACATGTGTCTTAGGTTCCACATCCAAATTTTCAACAACTAGTAAGTATTTGAGTCATGATAACATGAAATACCTCATAAAAATTCACGAACTTAATTGAAAAACTAAAAATGAGTAAAATGTAAGATGATTATGAAGAATACAAGCTTCTTCAGCTTTAGAATCAGATGGCTACATAAAGTTTTTCTGGGTCTGGAATCATTGGTGGGTGATTCTCTGTGTTAGGTGTGAAATGTCATTTTGCGTTTGACACAAAAATTTAGACTTTCTATTGAAGGGGGGTTGTGGTGGGGGGGGGGTAGCCCTTTACATGGGAATGCAACACAACTGAGGTTACTGTTCAAGAGTACTCACTTACAGGGTAAAATCCTTTTTGCACCACTCACACTTCAATACGTTGCCATGGAATTCTTAAAGATTTGTGTGCTGGTTTAATTTTGACATGATTTGAGCCCTTTGGGATTCTTGGTAGGCTGCCGCTTCATTTGAGAATGTAATTTTAGTTCAGAGATGATTTGAATAAAAACAAATGGGTCTGGGCATCTTATTGGGTAGCGGGGCAGGCTGTCAAGATGAGAAAAATCTATAGGCAAAGGAGACACAAAGGGCTGCCAAGGCTTCACCAGGAAGAGGTTGCTGCATTTTCAGTAAAGTTTATTTGAAGGTACATGTTTTCTCCTGAAGGTATTTGCTTGCATGTCTTCTGCTGATGCCGCAGAATAATTTCACAGAGCACACGCAAAACAATCTTTAAAGTTTTGAGTGGGAATTTTGGAAATCATAGCAGGATGTGAACTCAAGGACCCACACTCAGTGGACGACTACTCGCTATAAAGGGTAGGGGCCCCTCCTTGGCAGTTCTCAATGAGACAGTTTAGTTCCCCACAACACCGCCGAGACCCAAGTCAATACAGAGTGGACACATTTGCTGCGCTCTTGCGAAGATCTGTGTGGGCCGGCTGAGCACAGTGGCATTTGGGTTTGGCAAACTTTCTCAAATTATTTTTCAAAAATTTTAGGTTTGGCACAGTCACATAGGATTTTGCCAAATGTCTTTTTCCTTCCTTGGGAACTCAAGAGTCCTTCAAGGGAAATTTCATGCACATGTTTCTGATTAATTGACTATGAAGTCATCAGAGGATTGTTTTGAAACAACGGATGCCCACGCAAGTCTTTTGAACTAGTTAATGAAATTGTCCTAAATTGTCACTGTGTCCCATTTCCTTCCCTTCATTCTTAGCGTCAACTTCTTATATGATTGAATCAAGCCAGAGAATTGACAGTGAGGTCTTTGTGTTTCCTTTTTTAGGACCTGTGATGAGGAGGCAGTTTGAAGTTTGACTAGCTACACAGCCTAGGGTGACTGGATCGGGGCTTGCTCTTGCCATGTGGCGGTCCTCACCATGGCCCTATGCAGAACCGCACCAAACACGGCCCCTTCACATTGGTCGGGCTCATTGTGGCAACCTCTTTGTGAGGTTCTCCCTCTCTTTCCTGACCCAGCATGCTGTCCTTCTCCAGGGACGGGCTCTTCCTGCTGACATGCTCATAGAATATGAGATGACCTCGCCATTTTCACATCTACAGAAGATTTGGGCTCTCTTCCAAGGGTTATCATGAGGGAAATCAGGGGAAAGGACATACAAGGCAGGCAGCAAGGGCAGGGAAGAGGGTAGTGGGCTGAGAGTGGCATTTTAGGTCTTCTATGGTGAGCTCAGGGGTTGCACTGGTTGAGTAGGGGGCTGTAACCCAAAGGCCAGCTGTTGGAACCAGGCAGCTGCTCTGAGGGAGAAAGATGGGGCCGTCTGCTTGCTCTGTGGGGGCAGCTCCATTCTGTCCTATAGGGGCACTCTATGAGTCAGTGTGCCCTACAGGGTTCTCTAGCCTAACTTCCTTATGGGAGCAGATGAGCAGGTCTTTTCTGCCCTGGTGGGTCCTAAGTGACAATATTTCAGATTGCAGCTGAGGATTATGACAGAGAGGTCGTTTTTCTTTTGGGTCATGTCATTTTCACCATCAAGGAAGTATTCTGGACATTTCTGTCTTGCTCAGCTGCTCAGTCTGCAGCGCCACGTAACATTGGGAATGAGGCTGAGTCCACAGCCAGCTCAGCTTTTTGGCTTCCAGATCAGTCCAAGTAAAACCACACTATTGGCACAAAAGAAAAGACATGTTATCATCCAACTTCACCAGCCAAAACGGAACTCAGAAACAGCTCCTCTGAACAGAGGCAGGACCTAATTCAACCCTTGCCCTGGAGGCATTAGAGTTATTCTAACTATACCACTTCTGCCCTCCTCATTGGCTGTCTTAATGAAATGATATGATTTGTGGTACCTCAAAGCTGTGCTGCAACACCACACTCGGGGACTCGTTTGTAACAGCCGCCGCGCACACATAGAAGGAAAAGCTCATGGTGAAATGTGCTTTCCTCAGATGCTTTACTTAGTTTTATTTTATAAATTGGGTGTCCTGAAAAGCACGATGGAAGAAAATACAGGGAAGGAAGTAGGCTTCATATTCGTTGTGATTCTAGGTGCCTAAATAGTAGCTTCATTGAATAATATTTTCAGGACACTCCATTCTATCTCCGCATTGACTGTGCCCTGTCTCTTGCAATTTGGTATCCTGGTCATGGGCTTACATTCCATGGCGCAGGCCAGATACCTGTGCTTTGTGGTATTCTTTCCCCACATGCTTTGGAGAGAATAAGGTGTCCGGGTTGGTGCAATGGTTAAATGCTCGGCCTCTAACCAAATGGTCTGTAGTTAGAACCCACCAGTGGCTCTAAGGGAGAAAAGACTGGCAATCTAGTCTCATAAAAATTACAGCCTAGCATATGAAAATAATAATAATTTATCAAGGGTTCATGAGGGTGGGGGAGGAAGGAAACAATGAAGAACTGATATCAATTCCTGAAGTAGAAAGAAAATGTTGTGAAAAGGATGATGGATATGATGGATGTATGGCTTGTTATATGAGCTCTAAGAATCCCCGATAAAGTGATTTAAAAAAAAAGTTATAGCCTAACAAAGTTCATGAGGCGTTTCCCCAAGAGCTGGAACTGACTTCAGAGCACACACCAATAAGAGGCCCTGGTCCTAGAAAAATATCTATAGGCATGAATGGGTGTGCACATAATTTCCAGATATTTGCATACTCCCTCTCCCTCCACCAAATCTCACCTTCGAAAAACTCCAAGTTCACTGCCATTAGGGTCAATTCTGACTCACAGTGACCTTCAGACAGCCTCTGCCGGTTTCTGAGACTGACTCTGTAGGGGAGTAGAAAGTCTCATCTGTGTCCTGTGGAATGGCTGATGACTTCGAACGGCTGATCTTGGGCTTAGTGGCCCAATGTGTCACCACTACAGTACCATGACTCCGAACAAATGCCAGTCGGGGGCTCCCAAACGAAGTCCCTGGTACTAAACAAACCAGGCATCCCACGCAGAATGCCAATCAATGCCAGGGCTTGTATAATCTCTTCCCCATGCCATGCTCAATGTCTTGCCTGGCACAAGCAGAGAAACCATTCAAGTCATGCTTGGCGACCAACCCATCCAGAAAGACACATCCTGTTAATGAAGGCTATGTAGGGAATAAGACAGGAGTTTGGGCTTGGGGTTGACCTATGACTAGTGGCTGAAGAGAGGGCTGTCAGAGTAAAAGTAGGATCATTATACACCGAAAATTAAAAGCTATTTATTCTTAGATCCCAGCTGACTAGAAAGGCAAAGAAAGAAGCTTCTCCAGTTAAAAATGTATAAGACTCCATGCCCCATGTCTCAAGCTGAGTCTTACTGCTCAAAGGGGAAAACCCAGGTCCTGTCAGTAACCAAAGGAACTCTGAAAAGTCTGACCATCTCTCCGTGAAAACCAGCCAGTGGAAAGAAAGCCTGGGATCATCACTTCTGCTTCCCAGTGTGTGTGTCCAGTTGCCATGCGTCAGTCAGAGGCAGACTCAGCCAAAGAAGCCCACGGCCCTGGTGTCGGGGTCAACTCCTAGGACCAGCAACACAGTCTGCCCTGCCCCCTAGGATCTCGAGGTTGTTGATGGGTTGGAATCAACATGAATGGCAGTGTTTGGGTTTGGTTTTTGGAGAAAGATGGCACAAGGTCACTCATCCTGTCACCTCCACACCCCCCACGGAAGGCACAGAAATCCTGGGTCGGCCTGGCGCTGTCATCCGGAGTCGCTCAGCGTCGGAGTGACGGTCGGTCCGGTCGAAGTCAAAGAAGGCCTGGGCTGGCCTTGCAGCCTGTCTCAGCATAGCGGGTGAGCTCAACTGTGGTCCAACCCAAATTCCTAAAGACGACGTTGACTAAAATTAGACTGCCTGTGGAAAGCTAGTTTATACAGTGAGGCCGAGACTTTGTCTGAACCTCAATTGTATTTACAAGGAAAAAATAAGCAACAGAATACCCCATCAAATAACACTCCTTTCTTTTTTCTTACCTGCCCAGCTTCTTTTGTGTTCGACACCACCCCCCTCCCCACTGCCCCACATCTCTTCTTTGGTATGTCACCAAAGAAGCTGTTACAGCAACTTGGCATACGGATCATCTGTATTTGATGGAGAGTGACAGGAAGCTTGGGTCTCTAATCTGGGGTCTGCGGTGGGGGTAAGGGAGGGGGGCCCAGTCTCAGTGGAGATAGGGAAAAGTCCATCATCATTTTATGGTCTTCATTGGGTTCCTTTAAACAATGATCTGTTCCCCCTCTTGCCGGCTGAAGCACAGAAAGCCTGCCAGTCCTTCTAGCTGTCCTGTCTGTAGCACAGCTATGTCACCTGAGGACACAAGAGGGTCCAATCTCATAGTAGGTTCTTTTACCTCAGGAACATTCTGGAAGTACCTCCCATTGTTTGTATAGAACACATCATACTGAATTTCCAAAGGAGAACCTTTTCTAACTTGGAAGAAAAGAGCTGAAAGCTCCCCACCTAAATTCATTGGAGTATTTCATTGTTCGTCATGACACAAACATCCATAGTGCTGGAGAGGGAAGACTAGCCTGATCTATGACGATGTCATCAAAGTATGTGCTCATCATGGCTGGAACATGGATAAAATGTGATCTAAATGATGGCTAGTGATTAGATTTTCATTATCCTCATCTGGTTTTGGTTTCGTGCTTGCCTTTCCAGCTCTGAGCAAATGTAATGAGAAGAGAGATTAAGAAAAACCACAATATGATTTGTGAGTTTGATCCTGTGCAGCGGTCTGAACGCATTCACTTTCAGGGGAAATAAAGGCTGAGGTAGGATATGCTAAAAATTCATGCATGGCTCATTCAAGAATTACCACATGTTTAAAAGAGGAAAATTATTATCCTCCCCCCCCCCCCTTCTAGGACTCTGTAACAGCATCTACAATAGATAAAAAGGGAGGAAGGAAGGAAGGAAGGAAGGAAGGAA